>APFE030871872.1:1616-128587 GCA_000404065.3 Pinus taeda
AACACCATTTTTCTTCAATAAGCGGAGACTGTCATAGTTTAAATGTCCAAATCTAGCATGCCATAATAAACTTGATGGAAGTGTACCTTCTTCATGATGAGAAACATATGAGAAATGTTGTGCATGAGCAGATGTTCGTTGCAGTTTGAAAAGCCTTTCTTCTTCTATTCCCATCATGACAAGTGAGTTGTCAGATGCTTTTCTTACCTCAAGCTTGCCATCAAACATATGAATGGAGTGACCTTGCTGGCGGATGTGGACCAAGGACAACAAGTTTCTCTTGAGCTGGGGGAGATATAGAACATGATCCAGAAGAAAGTCTGGAAGACCAGGCAGTTTAAGCCTGATTGTGCCAAGCCCTGATGGCTTGATTTTTGACTGATCTGCAAAGTATACTGCTCCATCAACATTGTCAGTGAAATCTTCAAAAAATCTTTTCTATGAGTCATGTGACAGGTTGCTCCTGAATCAAGCAACCAATCATTTTTCCAGGAAGCAAGTGAAGCATTAAACAAATCTTCATTTACTCCAATGTTACATTGTGCCTCAACATAGTGAGTGGATTCAGGTGCTTTACATTTGTCTGTATCATCAGTTTTACCTTTCTGTTGGTTTCTTTTCTGCTCAATTTTGTCCATGGTAGCTTGCATGTAGATGCATCATGTGATCCATTTCTTTTGCAGCGAATACAGTGTAAATATGCCTTTTCTCCTTGAGAATGTCTGCCCCCCCTGCCTCTGAAATATCTTCCTTTTCCTCTTCGTCCACCTCTTCCTCTTGTAGAATCTTGAACAGGATGCTTTTCTTCATGAGCAAAGCACATAGTCTCTTCAAAAGATTCAGGGGTTGTTTTCTTTCCAAAGGCTTTCTCTCTTTCAGCAAACTTTTTCACAAGGGAGTCAAAGGTTATATCTTTGAGATTTCCATTTGCTTGCAATGACTCAAGATAATTGGAGTAAGTAGGATAAAGAGCAAGAGGATCATTATTTTGCAGTTCAAGAGTGAAGAGTTTAATCATGAGTTGAACAACTTCAAGTGCAGAATAAGAGTCATAGAGTTCTTTCAGCTTTTGTAAGGCTTCAAAGGCAGTTGAATATGACAAAATATGACGACTCACCTCGTCATGTACAGATGCTGTGATTAATGCATAAGCTTTGTTGTTCTTGTTTTCCCTAATGACGAGCTCTTTGTCTGAGGTAGGCTGTACTGGGTCATTGTCTTCTTCTCCGACACACACTCCTTTCCACAACTCATTGAAAATGAGGGTGTGTTTTATCATCCGAGACCATTCAGGATAGTTCTCCTTGCCAGTGAGAACTATTCCCACCATAGATATGATTGAGTGCATTGTAAAATCCAAGAGCTGTAAAAATACTTCTGCTGCCAATATATAAAATATTTTCACTTTTGGTGTTAAAGAAAAACTACACTATAATGGCAATATTATGAAAAAATGCAATTTTTTTTTGGCAATATGACAAAGGTGTTGCTCTACAAAATTATTAGTTGTAGAGCAAGAACTGGTTCATCACACTTAGAGTGGTGTGCAAGTAGAATCAACTGCATTAAATCATATAAAAGAACAAGTAATTTTGCGTGAGTCGAGTCAGTTTCACGTCCCCATGCTCATCATTTTCAAGACCGTCTCAACCATTATTTATTCTCCGTATTCTTCTTTAACTAGACTATCATCAGCGCATTTGTATGGAAGGGCGTATTGGAGCAGCGCACTGGAGCAGCTGCTGCGTACTGGAGCAGCGTACTGGAGTAGCGCACTGGAGCAGTTGCTGCGTACTGGAGCAGGACGTATATAGGAGGATAGGTAGTGTAGCGTGTATTTTGTGAAGAACTTATGGCCAACGAACTTATCGCCAACGCCCTTTGCAGGGTGATTATCCGCAGACCTCGAGCATTTCAAGAATTCAAGAATTTGATAATCTGCTCCGATGTTAGTTTGTTTTTTTTAGCAGAGTGAATGGGCAATGGAGTTTGTAGGGGAGAGCGAGGGCGTTCTATGTACACATAAGCAATGGATGGGCTTTTGGATAAGGAGACATTTCTGAGCCATCCGTTCGCGTCGTTTTGTTGTGTTCTAGAGTTTTATTGCTGAGTTTTTGTCCACCCAATTTTTTTTGGCTAGAAACTCGTGGGACCTGTCGCTTCCATGATCCTCATAGCCATGGTAAAAGGAAAAAAAAACTAAATTCGAAATGTGCGAAGAACCTCACAACGACGCCATGGGAATCGATCCGCAGACATGATCTTTGGAATAAAAATGATTGAGCCTGCAGAATACCATGAGTTTTAGATCAATGCGACTTGCTGGTGATCGATAGGGTAGGATTGAGGTGACTGAGCCTGGGGAATTCTCCGTGAAGGAGGAGAATAATGTCTGTCAAACGCTCAAGAAACAGTTACCCACTACAACGACCATTCCGCCAGCAATTTGGAATATGGACAGATACTACTATGTCAGAGAGCGTTATGTAAGGATTGAGGCAGCGCTGGTGCGCCATAGAACGTTATGTAAGGACAGAGGCAGCGCTGTTGCGCCAGAGAGTGTTATGGACAGATGGGTTATGGCAGAGGCAGATGCGTGGACAGAGGGGATATGGCAGATAGAGGAGTTACAGGAGCATAAGAGCTAAAATAAGGAGCTAGCTCTGATACCATGTCAGGTCAGACAGTAGCTCCAATAGGCAGTAAAACTGATTCGTCTTATTTCATTAGGTGTGTTATTGTTATATACAAAAGGGTGTGACTGCTTAGTTCATCTCCTGATGATTGTTCACATTCCTAATTTAAATATTTACATAAATTCACCCAATCGTGAGGATTAGGTGTCAACACAAACGGTTTCTCTTCTTCGTGTGAATCCTCTCAAAGACAGACCAATTGCGCTCACACCCAGTAGCACTGCAAGTTTGACTCAAAATAGGAATTGCAAACTTTTGCAATTTAGGACAATGGCTACCAAAAGCCTCCCACCATTGTGCTGCAAAAAACATAAGAGTGTAATGAGTTAGCTCAACAAAATTACAAAATATATCCAACTTTCAAATTATAAACGATTTAACAAAATAAGTATTAAGAATTTGAAAATTGAAATTTTTGTTTACCTGGCTTATCTGCTTCCCTTGCAATCTTTGTTAGGTTCTTCCCAAAGATATCTGTGGCTTTGCTAAAGGTTGTGACCTGTCGGTGTATCTCCAGCTGATCACACTCCAATGGGATCATGCGATCATTGCAGTCAATCAATCCATCTCTTAGCTCCCCCTTCAAAGCTCCTGCCACCAGAGCTTTATAATGATACCGTGGGTTCAAAAAATATGCAGTTGCATGTATAGGGCGATGGAGTTGATTGTTCCATCTTTCATCAATGATTGCCCAAATGGGCCCATACTTAGCCACTTTATCCTTGTATGCCCTCTTTATTTGCTCCTTTGCTTGATTCATAGCCTCATAAATGAAGCCCATAACCAATCTTTCCCCATCCACCAATCGCAACACCTTAACCAGTGGCTCAACAACCTTCACAATCTCTGCTGCCTTTCTCCAAAATATTTCTTCATTAACTTTCTTTTTCAATTCTCTGCCATCCTATTTGTGAGACCACTGGCTTTGATTCCATTCATCACTGGAAAATATATTTTGCAAGTTTCTATGTTGTGAAAGCATAGATTGCAATGTCAAAAAATGAGTAGCAAATCTAGTGATGGCAAGCCTAATAATATCCTTTCCCCCTGTGTGTCTCCTCTTAAGGCTCAAAATCCATGAATGATTGTAGATAAGTTTTGTTATGCTTTTGGCATGATCTAAAATGTTTTTGACCCAATCTAATTTGACAATACCCTCAAGCATGAGGTCTATGCATTATCTATGATGCCTTGAACAACATTAGTCACCCCCACCTCCTCAACAACTTCATCCAATAGCTGAAACAACAATTGTCCATCTTTTACCTTATCAAATGCATCAACTGATTTTAGAAACATGGTTCCCTGTGGGCAGAAGATAAGAAAGTTTATGATGGTATGGTTCCTTTGATCAGTCCATCCATTTGACATGATGATACATCTTCTTCTTGCCCATGAGTCCTTGAAATCTTTCAAATACTCATTAATGGAGGCAATTTCTTTTTGCAAACGGTGCCCCTTTACCTCATGCGTAGTAGGGCCTTTGAAGCCTTTTCCAGCAGCATGTATGGCATCAAACATATGCTCATAATATGGTGAACGAGAATCATTGAAGGGGATATCAACATCATACCACCATCTATATATGTAATCACAAGCAGTCTCCCTCAATTCTTAATATGGTGAACGGGAAGCATTGAAGGGGATATCAACATCATACCACCATCTACATATGTAATCACAAGCAGTGTCCCTCAATTCTTAATATGGTGAACATGAGGCATTGAAGGGGATATCAACATCATACCACAATTTACATATGTAATCACAAGCAGTCTCCCTCAATTTTTTTTCCAATGGTCATCTAAAGTGGGCTGCAAAGTTCTACTAGCTTGAGGACCATGTGCATCTCATGGAGAGGAGGGTGTGACAGTGAAATAACTTTTGATATTCATATCACCCTTCTTTTTCATTTTACCCTTAACCCTTTTCTTGAATAGACTCCAAAGAGGGAGGAACATATCAGAAGGGGTTGGATGCATCAGTACAAGGGATAGAAGAAGAACCCTCAAAATCAAAATGGGGGTTGGTAGCCATCATTTTTTGTATACTCCTCTTCCTCTCAATTTCAGCCTCTAATTCTTTTTGCCTAGCCTTTTCTTCTTTAAACTTCTCAAAGTTGGCTAACAAATCCTTCCTAATCTCCCCAGTTTTTGGTGATTCACATGGAGTAATTTGGCCTCTAATCCCTGCCAAGTGTTGTTTCAGCCTATTAATGCCCCTAGGACTTTCTTTAATTTTTTGTATGGCCAAATTTGCAATGCATTTGACTATCAACTATTTCAACATATGCCCAAACAACATCTTTCACTCTAGGTGCCATTTTTTTCACTTGGAAATCAAAGGAAAAAATCTAAAAATGAACACAAAAAAATAGCTTTGCTTCAATGTTCATTTCTTTCACAAAAAACACTCTTTTCAATTTCCAGATTTGCACAAAAAATCAAATAAGCAAAAAAATATTTTTACAAGTGAAAAAATACCTCTAGGCACAAATTGCCTCCTCAAGTTTGTTCCAACAAACCAACTCCTCAATGCTGCCCAAGAAGCTCCTCACTCTTGCTATAATGCTTGCCCAAGACTCCTCACTGCAGCTCCAAAAACAAACTCCACAACTCCTCACAAACTCTCTCTCAAATTCTGACTCAAATGCAATGAGATGGTTGTGAGGAAATGAGAGGGGTTGGGTGGGTTTTATAGGGTTTAGGAGAGGGGAATGGACCCCAAAGGCAGATTACATGGGCTTTGGGGTCCCCAAAGAGAAAATTTCAAAAAAAAAAGTTGCGTTGAAGTGACTTGACTAGTCGCTGTTACTGAGCCGGCCGAGTTGGCTCAGACTCAGTCGAGTCGACCGGGTTGTTACCGAGCCAGCCGAGTCGTTAGCCAACTCGGCCGACCGGTCTGGTTCAAAGGCCGAGTCGACCCAGTGGGGCTATGATTTGGACCAACTCGGCCGAGTCAGTTTCAAAATGGCTGTTTTTAAAAACAATGGTTATTACATGTAATATTGTTGAAGGTAGTTAAATGCATGGATGGATACCCTTAAAAGAGTGAGATTGTAATTGCTGTAACACTTCCTCCTACCGCGTTGACTTTTCTAGGCTGATGGGAGGTATTACTTTTAACTGATCCGATCTCCATGGTCGCATTATGAAGATGGGGTTTTAGAAATCCTTCTTTTCCAAAGTTAGCTGAATTAACCTTGGAACACACCATTGCATCCAGCTTGTCAAGAGCTTTCTGATGATATAAATTTGATCTCTGATTTGATGCCAGGATAAAAAATTATGCCCATTTAAAGTTTTTCCATTTAATTCTTTCCACGTAAGCAAGACCCTCCCACGTAATGCCCACATGGTACCCATGTGGTGCCCGTGTGGCTCCATCACCTCCCTAGGCAGTGCCGCATCATCCTTCACACCAACGTGGACATGGATAAGTTCACATAACCCTTGCCACATAGACATCTTCTGGACCACACTGAGTCCGACCCTTTTGTTATTTCTTTGTTTTATGCTATATTCTGTTTATAAAGAAATCAGACTTTCCCAAGATTTCTCGCATGACAAATGATCTAGATTCCTAGACGCATTTGGATCCCCAAACTTATTTCCATCATCCTCGATATTTGGTTTTAGCCACTCATTCGGGCCTCGTGAGATTTACCCAGATTGGGCCTCACTCCAAATGAGGCCCATTCTTCTCCAAAATTTGGATCCAAGTCTTTTTCTAGAGTGAACACATGATTCTTGGTTGAATGTCCAGATTCTTAGATTCACTTGCCAATTGAATAATCATCTGGCCTGTGTCAGGGTTTGGTCGAGTAGGACCCACCCTAGATTCAATCTAAAGTCCGCCCTCAAAGTAGTTTAAGTTGGCGCAAGCATTAATTGCTTGACCGCCTGGATGCATGGCTGTTGATTAACCACTCTATTGGTCCCCACCCCATATATGCGTCAATCAGGGTTCATCTGAAATCTGGTTCTACCATGAAATTGCACCACAACCATTCTCTTGGATGTCCAGAGTCCTAGACATGTCTAGATCACCTAAACTTGCCCAGATACTTTTGAATACAAGGAAAATTTCTACCTTATTCGAATTTAGAGAATTTTAAGGTTTTCTCAAGTGTTTCAAGGTACTAGGCAAGGTTCTCCTAGGAGCTTGGCTTTGCCCAGAACATCCATATTCATTGGATTGCAACCACATATCAAGCACATCCAATCCATGTGCTAGCCATAGACATAATAAACTCAATGAAATATGAATATACTCGTTATTTGGCATTACAACAAGCTAATCCATGATTAACAACACTCTGCAACAACACCAAATCCTTCTATAGAATGGATATGAACCATCACTATCATATTTTAGCACTTTAACAACGTAACTGAATTAATTCTTAGGCAACATAGACTCCTTGTCAGCCATAACACCCAACCATGGACTTTCACCCACCATTGTAGCTTCATTGGGATCATTAGATAACCATACTTAATCATGTAATAGCTTTGCAAATTAGGAGTCATATAAACAACTATAGGGATCTGCAAGTCCCCCACATCATGAGAGTATTTATACAAACCATCTCAGTGCAAATACACAGGAATACATATTTGTTCATTAATAATGCATAACAAGCTAAATGAAGCATATTGAACAACTATGTGTAATCATGTAAATAACTCTGTATCTCATGCAACTAACAACAAACATATAGGTCCATGACCCCCCCATAACCATGATAACATAGCAGCGAACATTCACATGGATGTACAAAGATATCAACAGTACTTTCAGAGTTGGAGCAAGTCCACCCACACAACATATGAATTGAACTACCTAAGGGACCAATGTTTTAAAACTCTAACTTGGGTTCAGAGCCTGCCAGGGGTTGATTTTGACTTTGACTTTGACTTGGTCTAGTTGATTTCAATTACTCGGTCGTTGTAAAGAATACATAAAATATCAGTGTTGTGAAAATCACGATTTAATGAAAAAATTGCGATTTTTTCCGTCTGTCGATCAAATCGCGATAAATATACGAAAAAAATCGCCGGTTTTTTTTTGCCGATTTTTACTGAAAAAATCGCGATAAAAACGAAAAAAATCGCAATTTTTTAAGAAAAAATCTCCGGGGGTCGCGATTACCATGAAATGACTCAGGATGTTTGAGAGTGGTTCTAGCCTCATTGGATTTCATATGGAGAAAGTAGAATTTTAGATTTCATTTAAAATCCAGCAGACTTATCAGTTTTTCAGGATTTCAGGATTGGGAGATTGTAATGTTTCCAGGTGACACCACCTGCCTGGGCTACCCCTGCCACCAGTAGAGGATGTGGTCTACCTCCTCTAGCTCCTACTTCTAGTTCTTCAACTTCTGGAGCACATCAGACTCCACTGCCATCTCCACCAGCACAGGCACCAACATCTACATCTAGAGGGAAAGGGAAAGCTGTGGCATTTTCTTGCAAGAGGGGCACAGGAAATCAATAGGATTAGAATTTCATTTTATTGTATTTGACATTATGACATGATGAGATACATTATCATATTTTTTGTTGATATTTTGAGGCTGAGTTGGGACTCAGGAGTTAGGACTTACTATTCAGGACATGATTCAATGTTATGTGTGATTTTAGTGCTAGAAATGATATTAAACATCTTATATGTTAGTTTTTTTTTATCATATTTATGTGTCAATGTATTTATTTTATGTTGTAGATGGTTTAGATATTAAAAAAATTGAAAAAAATGAAAAAAATGAATATTTTTGTCCCAAACGATTTTTTCCGATTTGTTCCCCGCGCTGATTTAATCCCGATCACGATTTTCACAACATTGTAAAATATTATTTTTTTTAATATGAAAAAACATAATTTTAAAGATTTTCATTCATGTTTCCAAACACAAAGCATTAAAATATAGAGAGAAGACAACAGATGATCATAGTAGGCTCATGAATATCTCCATCATATCAAAATGGCACACAGTGCACTGTCCAATACATACATGATATAGAGACCAAAAAAAAAAAGAAAAAACATAACCAAGGAGGCTCTAAATGGCCTCTGCAACAAAAGTAAAACATCACTAGTCATTACAGGCTATTGCTAGAGAACTCAACATCATTTGGCTCAGACTCTGAATCAGAGTCAAATAGGGAAACCCATGGCTTCTCCTCCTCATCACGATCTCCAATTGCAACTGTAGAAGTAGTAGCACTAGCAGGCGTAGCAGTTGAACGTTGAGATAGACGAGCTATGTGCTTGCGTTGTGGCTGAGTAGAGGAAGTGCCTGCAACTAGAGGACTTGGGGCTGGGTTTGGTACTAGTGGATCTACATTTAACTGACATGATGTTTAACTACTGCCTCCATTTGTAAATCCAAATCAATAGCAATATCCTCATCAGAATCAAACTCTGCTAGATGACTCTCCACTACCCAATCTGATGTTGGATCAATATCTTCCAACACAATGGGATCTGTATTAGGTCTTTTGTTCAGTAATTGGTTGCATCTTAGCTAGAGGTTGTACTGGACATAAACTAGATCATTTAACTGTTTTTGTTCCAAATGATTTCTCTTATTCCCGTGAATCCTCTCAAAGACAAACCAATTGTGTTCACACCCAGTAACACTGCGAGTTTGACTCAAAATATAGATTCCAAACTTCTGCAATTGAGGACAATGGCTACCAAATACCTCCCACCATTGTGCTGCAAAAAACATAGTTGTGTAATGAGTTAGCTCAACAAATTATATCCAACTTTCAAATTATAGACAACTTAACAAAATAAGAATTTGAAAATTGAAATTGTTTGTTTAGATGGCTCATCTGCTTCCCTTACGATCCTTGCTAGGTTTGTACCAAAGGTACCTATGGCTTTGCTGAAACAAGTGATCTGTCAGTGTATCTCCAATTGGTCACTCTCCTTAGGGACCATGCGGTCAATGCAGTAAATCAATCCATCTCTAACCTCCCCACTCAAAGCTTTTGTCTCTAGAGCTTTATAGTGATACATTGGGTTCAGAAAATACTCAGTTGCATTTATCGAGCGGTGGAGTTGATTGTTCCATCTTTGATCAATGATTTCTCAAATGGGCCCATGCTTAGCCACTTTATACTTGTACGTTGCCTTTATTTGCTCCTTTGCTTGATCCATCCAGCAACCGCAACACCTTAACGAGTGGCTCAACAACCTTCACAATCTCTGTTGCCTTTTTCCAAAATATTTATTCATTAATTTTATTTCTCACATCTTTGCCATCCTGTTTGCGAGACCATTGACATTCATTCCATTCATCACTGGAAAACACCCTTTGCAAGTTGTTGTGAAAGCATAAATTGCAATGTCAAAAAATGAGTTGCAAATCTAGTGATGGCAGGTCGAACAATATCCTTGCCCCCTGTGTGTTTCCTCATCAGGTTCAAAATCCATGAGTGATTGTAGATATATTTTGTTATGCTTTTGGCATGCTCTACAATGTTCTCGATTCAATATATTTTACTAATATCCTCAAGCATGAGGTCTATGCAATGTGCAACACATGGGTTCCAAACGATGATTGTGTGTTCTTCCTCAAGATTTTACCAACAATAACATAGTTAGAGGCATTATCTATGATGATTTGAACAATATTGGCCACCCTCATCTCTTCAACAATCTCATCCAAACACTAAAACAACAAGTGTGCATCTTTTACCCTATTAGATGCATCAAATGATTTTAGAAACATGATTCCCTATGGGCAAAAGATAAGAAATGTTATGATGGTAAGGTTCCTTTGATCAGTCCATCCATTTGACATGATGGTACATCTTGTTTTTGCCCATGAGCTTTTGAAATCTTTCAAATATTCATCAATGGACAAAACCTCTTTTTGCAAAAGAGATCCACTTAATTCATGCATAATAGGGCCTTTGAAGCCCTTTCCAGCAGCAAATATGACATCAAACATAGGTTCATAATATGATGAATGAGAAGCTTTGAAGGGGATATAAACATCATACCACCATCTAGCTATGTAATCATAGGCAATTTCTCTCAATTCTTTCTTCCAATGGTCATCTAAAGTGGGTTGCATTTGACCTCTATTAGCTTGAAGACCATGTGCACTATCAAAGGGAGAGGAGGGTGTGAAATAATTTTTGATATCACCCTTCTTTTTAATTTTACCCTTGCCCTTTTCTTGAATAGTCTCAAAGAGGGAGGAACATAGTGAAAGGGGTTGGATGCATCAGTGTAAGGGATAGATGAAGAGCCCTCATAATCAAAATTGGGGTTGGCAACCATCATGTGTTTTATACTCTTCTTCCTCCCAATTTCAGCCTTTATTCCTTTTTGCCTAGCTTTTTCTTCCTTAAACGTCTCAATTTTTTCTACCAACTCCTTCCTAATATCCCCAATTTGTTCTATTAGTGCTGCACATGGCGCAATTTGGCTTCTAATACTAGCCAAGTGTTGTTTCAGCCTATGAATGCCCCCTCCACCTCCCCTAATTTTTCTATGACAAAATTTGCAATGCATTTGATTATCAATCATCTCAGCGTATGCCCAAGCAACATCTTTCATTATAGGAGCCATTTTCTGATATTTGGACTTGGAAATGAAAGGAAACAAATTTGAAAATGAAAAGAAAAAAAAAAACAACTCTTCAATGTTCATTTCTTTTACAAAAATTACTCTTTTCAATTTCCAGATTTGCAAAAAGAAAAATACAAGCAAAGGCAGATTTGAGAAGTGAAAAAAAATACTTCTAGGCTCTAGCCTCCTCAATGCTGCTCCAATGACTGCCCAAGAAGCTTCTCATTGCTGCTCCAATGATTCCCCAAGACTCCTCACTGTTGCTCCAAAAACCAACTCCACAACTCTTCACAAACTCGTCACAAATGCTCACACAAATGCAATGAGACAGTTGTGAGGAAATGTGAGGGGGTTGGGTAGCTTTTATAGGGTTGGGGGAGGTTAGATGGACAAGCAAAAAACCTAAAACCAAAAGATAACCAAGTTTGGAGTCTGCTTTCCCTCCAAATTTTGCCGCTGACCGCGTTTGACTCGCTTAGCCAGTTTAAGTCGGACTCGGCTGAGCCAGTTAGTCTGTTACCAAACCGACTGAGTCGGTGTTCGGCTCAACCGGTTCGGTAACAAACCGACCTGTGGACTGGTTTTTGTATCGAGCCGGCCCGGGTAGGGGTTTGGCTTGATCGGCTCGACCGAATTTTAAAACACTGATCTGAGCCATGTACATTTGAAGAAGCCATGAAACACCAAGTCTGGAAGGATGCAATGAACGAGGAATATGAGTCCATCATGATCAATGATGTTTGGGATGTGGTTCCTAGACCCAAGGACAAGTCAGTGGTCACTTGAATATGGCTTTACAAAGTCAAACATGGAGCTGATGGGAGTGCTAAAAAGTTCAAGATCAGGTTTGTTGCTTGAGGCTTCTCTCAAAATTGACCATGATGTGATATTTGCATCGGTTGCTCAATATACCACTATCCGTTTGATCATAGCCCCTGCTGCCTCGCAAGGATGGAGCCTACACCAAATGGATGTCAAAACTGCTTTCTTGCATGGCTCGCTTAAGGAGGAAGTCTATGTAGAACAACCCGATGGATTCGAAGTTCAAGATTGTAAGACACATGTATGCAGGTTGAAGAAAGCTATCTATGGGCTGAAGCAAGCCCCCAAGGCTTGGTAGGAGAGGATAGATAGCTATCTTATGAAGCTAGGATTTACAAGGAATGAAGCTGACCCGAACCTATACTTCAAGGTTGAAAAGGACAAGCCTCTCATTTTGGTCCTCTTTGCGGATGATCTCTTTTTGGTAGATGATGACCCTTTCATTCATTAATGCAAGAGGGAGTTGGCATCCGAATTCGAGATGAAGGACCTAGGGCTGATGCACTATTTCCTAGGATTGGAGGTCTGGCAAAAGCTATGTGAGTTTTTTCTTTCTTAAGGAAAATACATTTTGAAGCTACTTGAGAGATGTGGGATGGTGGATTGCAAGTTCGTGTCTACTCGATGGAATTCAACTTCAAGAAGCTATGTGGAAGTGTTGTTGGGCCCGATTAGTGAACCCTTTTGAGTATTGTCAACTTGTGGGGGCTTTGATGTTCTTGGTAAACCCCTATTCTGACATATCCTTCGTTGTGAACACGTTGAGTCATTTTATGGTCGAGCCTCATCACATTCATTGGATTGTTGCTAAGAATCTCTTGAGATATCTCTAAGGCAGAATCCACTATGGACTGAGATACACTGCCAGGAATTTGGGGCTACATGGATACATAGATGCTGACTGGGCTGGCAGTGTGGTGGATCGTAAGAGCACGTCTGGGTGCTGCTTCTCTTTGGGGTTTGCTTCAATATCTTGGATGAGTTGGAAGCATAAATCAATTGCTTTGAGCATCGCCGAGGCCGAATACATTACTGCGAGTATGGTCTATTATGAAGATGTTGGTTGAGGAAGCTCTTCAGTGAGCTATTTGAGCACGTGTTGGACACCACCGTGATCTTCTGTGACAACCAGAGTGGGATTCGCTTTTTAGAGAATCTCATGTTCCACGATTGTTCCAAGCACATTGATATCATGTACCACTTTATCCGGGAGATGGTACAACGAGGAGCAATAAGGCTCCAACACATCAGGACAAATGAGCATGTCACAAACATTCTCATGAAGCCTTTGGGGAAGGTCAAATTCTTAACCTTCCGAGAGAGACTTGGGGTCGTGGAAAGACCCTCCTATGAGGGTCCCGTGTGAAGTTGGACACTGAGCTCTGGGAGCTCCTAGGGGCTTGGGGTACTTCTTGGAGCTATGAGCGACCATAGGGTGAGTGGTTCACCTTCCCCTAGTGGTGCGCTATGTACAGGGTGAGTGTTTCACCTTCCCCTGTGATACCCCATGATGGTTGACATGTGTGTAGGGTGAGTGCTTCACCTTCCCTTATGATTGATATATGCATAAGATGAGTGGTTCACCTTCTCCTATGGCATATGAGTAGGATGAGTGGTTCACTTTCTCCTGCCGATGCCCAAGCATACATCCTACCCATGGAGTTCGGGACTCATGGGAAGTACCTCTCATCTGGCCAATGAGTTGGGAAAAGTGGTTAAGGACCATAACACTACCGATGGACGCATTGTGTATTGCCGTACTCCCTATGACTAAAATGCATGGTGTTCAACAACTTGATCTGGGATCAAGGACTGACTTTTGTCAGTGGAGAGTGGCAAGGTCTTGTGACTCACTTTCGATCAATTCTTCTTCATTATTACTTCATGGTTCAGTGGAGCAAAGCAGAGCAGTGATGATAGAGATGGTGCATGATGACAAGATGACTTGATGATGACAAATTGATCCAAAATGGATTTTGGATAGAATCCTAAGTGTTCCTCACAGAGGAAAATGAAAGTCCAAGGAAGTTCTTGGACATAGCCCCATTGCAGAGATCTTTTCATTCTAAATCTATTGCAACTTGAATGGGTAAAAATGGACTTAGGATGCAGAAGTTATCGTAGAAAGAAGATGCCCTATGTTTAGAAAAAGAGGAAAAATCCTCTAAAATGGGCAAAAAAAACCCTTATAAAGGGAAATCGCATTGGACCAGGGCAAAAGAGTGGACTTAAGCGGAAAGGGGAGAAACCTTCGATCCATTGACCGGATGTATTGGATCGGAGGTAAGACACACATGCAATATCGGGACCCTGGATCTGGTGATTGTGATCATGCGATATGACGATCGCTGATGATCGGATTGGCGATGCACATAACCCCAGGTCGAGCAACATTGCGATCGCCGAAATCGGCGATCGACGACCTCTGATGCCAATAAAAAGGCCGGACCTGATAAGTTTTCAAAGCCCGATTGTATAAAATTCCAGGTCCGGGAATTCGGATTTTCACATATTTCTCGTGTATTTGGGATATTACCCAAAAACGCATATGCGATGCGATAAGCGATGAATCCGGACCCGAAAGGGTTTATAAATGCAAATGTATATTGTTTGAAGTCCGTCATAAAACCATTTTGCGATGTTTTCAGTGTTTTAATGTGTTTTTCAAATACAAAGGGAAACCACGAAACGAGCGGGATTTCGGGCGGGCTGTAGGCGGTAAGTGGTTTTGGCCGGGCTCCGCCCGAGCCCATACACTGGCTACCACGTGGCTAGGCGTTGGAGAGAGAAAACCACCCTTTTCGGGCAGGTAATCTTCATCCGCGTTAGCCACTTGAAGTCAATAACAACCATTGATCAACAATCACTTGCGATCGCGTCCAAAGACGGATCCGAAGGGAATATAGGGCGGAACTAATGATTTTTGAAGTCTGATAGACCACATTTAGGCGGATTTTCTTGTGTATTTGTGTATTTCTCTGTGTAAATAGAGAACTACTGTTTCTAGGGATTTCAAGCGCCGATGGTTCCTACTGTTACAGAACAGGTGGCCACCATCCCGGAAGGCGTTTAGCAATGATTGCTAATGCTTAGAGGGGAATTTGAGTAGATAGAGGCAGAGAGCCCAGAAGGGGAAATAAATAGACAAGGCGCTGATTGGCTTAAAAGCCATGAATGTCAGATACAGAAGGAGGCTACAAGCTGAAGGCAGAGAATAGAGAAAAAGCAAAAAGCTATTGCGTAGAGCAGCCAAGGGAGTCACTTTGAGGTCAAGTGAAAAGCCAGAGAGCTGTAAAGAGCCAAAGAAGCCAGGCTAGAGCCGAAGAGCCAAGAGCTAGAGCGAGAGCCTAGTGCCAGAAAGACGAGAGTTTCAAGAGCCAGGGATAAAATGGTGTCTAAACCCATTGTTTCTGTGTAAAACAGTGGAGTTGAGCCAAGAGCTTGTAAAAGGACTTTGTCATAATCCCAGAGAGCCTAGTTGAGTTGACTAGAGCTCATGGAGATGTAGCCCAAGAGTTTTGGGTGAACTCCTAGTTAAATTGCTGTCTTATGTGTGTTGTTTTATTGCTGCATTATATTTGCTGCGTTAGTTGCTGTTATATCAGTTCAAGCAAATTGACTTAAAAACACATAAACAGTCAATAATAAACAGAAGCATACCCCTTATTTCAAGCACATATTTAATTCCACATTGGTCAATCATAAAGACTTGGGAACATTTAAGCTTTGGAAGTGGGAGAGGTCCTTGTAAGTTAGACAAGGAGCCTAAGTACACCATTTTCAGATCACAAATGGATTGATAGGTGAAATTTTCCCTAGTTGAGAGGGAGTGTTAAAATTGGCAACTAGGGCCGAATTCCACCTTGGGACAACTCATATGATGGAGATGATTATTGCATTGGATTCCTCTTTTTGAGAGGTCCTAGTTTGATATAAAGATCATCTCATTTGGACAAGTACAAGTGGAATCTTAAATTTATTCTCTGTTATGCACAAATTGTTAAGGTCGGCCTCAACTTAATGTAGGCTCAAGAAGCCCAATAGATGTGTCCTCTCACCCTTAATGAATTGTATAAATAGGAGTGACCTTTCTCCTCATTTGGACATCACTCACTCATCATTTCTTCTCTCTCCTAATCTGATTGGTTCATACAACTTCGGGATCATCTCTCTGTCTCTCTTACACATGTGGATGAAGGACGAATTTTTGGGATAGATTGCAGGCCGAAATTTCAGAGTTTCAGGATAGCGTTGACTAAGGCTTCATTGATCAACTTTGGCTGTGTTTTCTAGGGCATAATTTCGATCTCCTTAGGCCGCATTTCTGGGCATGTTGACTAGCATTGGCTTTAGGTTGACTTCTGTTTTGGGCTGCATTTGACCTCCTGTTCAGGCCAAGTTTGACCAAAGAAGGCGAGTTGCATTGGTGAAGTTTTACTGTTGTTTTGACCAGTGTTGACTTTTTGGTTAGGGCAAGTTTGATTGCAGTCGATTGTAGAATTTTACAGGGCTGATTTGACTGTGTATTGGGCAAGTGAATTTAATTTTTGTACTCTCTCTCTGTTGAACTATTGAATAATAATAAGAAGATTTGATCAAAGGGTTTTCCCCACATTGGGTTTCTTCCCTCGCATCCGCCAAATCTGGTGTCCTCTTGTCTTGGTTTGTTTTCTGCATATGTTTTTATGTTCTATTTGGATTCACTGTCAATGTGATTGCTACTGGAAATAATTGGAAATTGTCATTGGGCTGCTAATAGAGCATTGAAGTAAATTATGCTAAGCATAGAACATACCATTGTTATCTAAATTTAACATGGTATCAGAGCTCAGGTGAAGATAAAGCCCAAGCAAGAGTGAGGAAAAGCAATCACTAAGGGAAGCTGTTGGACAAATACTTGGAACTAGTCTCAATGACGACTACAACTACCAATGTAAACAATAAAGAGATAAGAGACACAAAATGTAGGCGATCAACCAGGGCCAAAACCTCTCCAACTGTAGAGGAAGGCCCAAATAAATTCTTCTTCTTATAGAGACTTCAATTGGAAAATACCAAGACCAGGACCCTTGAGCTATTTAACCTCAACAAGACCAAGACCCTTGACCTATTTAACCTCTCCAAGACCAAGTCACAAGGTTTCCTTGATGAGTTTCTTCTTCCTTGAGTCAATGATAGTCAAACTCCTTGCTTCTTCCTCCTTCTCAGCTATCCTTTAGAATTTCAATTCCTTGGAATAGATCTGCAACTTTCTGTCCTAATTCAGAAACCCTAGCACATGAGATTGACCAATCTTGACTCTTGATTTTCCTCGCTCTAGAAGGAGACTTCTTCCTTGGCAATTCGACATGGGATCTTCCTTGTTTTCTCTTAAAATTGGCCTCTCAATATGACTGTAATACCTCACCCTTTTTTTGCAGTAAACAACACTATAGTCTCGCACCTGTGGAAGTGATGAGCCCTAAAACATATTAGAAATTGACTCGGTTGACTTCCTATCTCCTTTGCTTGATGATGAGGCTTCTTTCTTGATGTCTTCGCACTTCTTCTCCTTCAAAATTGCTTTACTGAATTTCTTGTCCTCAAATGGAAGCCGAGCTGCCTATATATAGTGTTTCGCCCATCAATATAAAGTTGACTTGTCATTATGGTAGAGTCCTTAGGCCGACATGGAGAAGAGCTAGTGACAAGGCCTTCGAGGGTTAATAAATGATTCTTTTACAATGGATTACATGCCCAAAATGGGTCTTCAAACTTTGACATTGACTCTATGAATTTATGACTTGATGACCAAACCTAATAACTCACAATGGGAGCTTTAACTAAAATTAAAATTCCTTGATCAGGAAACCCATGATTCAAGCTTACAAAAATAATTTTGTTTTTCTTTTTTACATCGATTACATAAAATCATAATTACACATTTCATTATGAAGACTGAACCTAGTTACACTTTTCAACAAATAAGTTCTAGGAGAAGGGAGTTGGTAGGATTCCTTCTATATTCTTGTTGCATCTCATAAAGCTTTCCTCCTTGCTCACAAAATTGAAAATGGAGATCTTTGCCTCTGCATTTTTTCGTTAGCTACCTGCAAGACTTCTTATATTCATCTATTCTCTCTTGCAATAGTTGGAGGCTTCCAAGATCAAAATCCTCATCATTATCCTCAGAGGACTTTCTTTCTAGTTCACAATTTTCCTTTTCACTACAATCCTCGAATTCTTCATCAATGCTCTCATCAAGGTCAACTTGTTCATTTACAACTTCACTTGCATAATCAATGAGTTCTTCTTCTTGATGATCTAGGAGAGGATCCTTTTCTTCCTCGGGACCTTCATCATGTTTACTAAAAGCTTCCTCAAATGCTAGGTTTAAGACTTTAAAGTGATTCTTCAACGAATTGAGAACTTGGTCTTTTATGTAGGAGGAAATATAGAACTAACTTGGAGAAAGAGGAAATGCTTTTAGGCTCACATGATTTAAACTAGTAACATTCAGAGAAATAGATAGGATGAACAATTCCATCATGTCATGAAGTTGAGTTATATTGCATGTTGCAATATAGCTTACAAACTTTATTACATGATTGGTTGCAGAAATTGGCTCCTTGTCGAACATTGGCATATCCCTTGTGTCCTTGAAACCCGACCATTGTGGGATACACTGTATGTTTATGGCGGGCAAATTTTGGATCAGCACGTTGTTGGTTTAATGACATGGGAGTCGCCAGGGTGAATGAAAATTGCCTTAACGAATGCTTGCTTCACCCTACAAACATCAGACTTTGATGTTCAATGAAGAACAAGGGCTTTGTTCTTCCAATGGAATCGCCAAAAGATCAGGGAAAATTTTAAGGATGTAAGTTTATCTTAAAGTTTAGAAATCTTGGCGAATCTTACTAGTCCCCCTAATATCCAAATCTTAAAATGTTTGATGATAATTTTGTAAAAAATGTTGATTTCTAATTATTTTATATTAGACAATATATTATATTGGCAATTTTTAAGGTAAAATAATTTTATACTATAAAAATTGGGCGAATTTATTTTTTAGAAAAATGGAAATTGGCGAATCTTTTTTTTGTTGGAAAAAGCATGGAATATTAGCCCACCTGCGAATATTAGCCCCTAAAATTTTCCATGCAAAAGATGTGTCAATATTGTCATATGGGAACAGGACACACATCTCGTTTCCCCGACAACAACGCCAAAAATGTTGCTGCACAGACTAGCAAGCCTTGTAAATAGGACTACTCAAGAAGCTCTTTAAGATGATCAATTACTTCCAAGATAAGCTTTTGCTATACTTGAGAGACCTAGATTGGGACCACACAAGACCTAGGGTTTATGACTAAACGTGGGAGGAAGACCTCCTAGGAGCTCACTAGGTCAAGGTAGTTTAGGGAGAGGGTTTCAAATGATTTATTCCACCAAATATAATGTGCAAAACCCTAAATAAGGCCTCTTAGCAAGATGTTCAAGATGATTTTCAGGAATGTAGCTAGGGTTTGAGTTTTCTCACAATCCAACCGTAATACTTGGAACTAGTCTCAATTCTATTTTCTTTAAATAAGAACATTCTTAATGCTATTTTCTTTAATGTCAATGTTTGTTCCTATCATAGGTGTTGAATTGTAAATACACGACTTATCTCACTGAAGTGTCTACTCGTTAATCCAATATCTCTCGCATGGTTAGAAAAATAGGATAATTCTTTTTTTTGGTTTTAGATTTCGTCCAATTTGGCCTCTTGGTTCTTGAGCTATACTCCTTTTAAAATTTTGTTTACATGATACGGGTTTATGATAGCGCAATTATAGTTTGGGGTCATATATATATATATATATATGCTCCACTTTATAGATTCATCACTTATATAAATATTAACTGACATGCGATAACTTATATAGAATGACCATCTATGCATACATATATTTACAATTGTTAAATATTGTTCGTCAACGATATCAACTTGTCGACACTCTTTTAATATATGCTGCCTTTATATGTATAAGTGTCCTTGCCTGGTGACATGCTTTGATACCACCTTGCCTTTGTGTGTGTATATATATATATATATAGTCTCGGGTCCCTTGGGTTATAGTGCCCTATATTTCCAAGCTTTGGTTACATGGGACCCACAATGATTGTTCAACATTGTTCAACGATTCAAATGGCCCGAAGTATTGGACACAATCTTAGCGTGGACATTCTACTCCATATTATGCCCCTATGTGTAGGTGGTTATGCCTTGTAACATCTGTTAGTCCTGGTGTGTGATGAGGTGTACATACATATATGGTCCATATATGCTACTCTCAATATATTTATATGAATACATCTAAATGGAGGAAGTTTTGATTGGAGATCAACTTTGGGACTTAAAGTCAGATCACAAGCCAATTTATTTAAGTTTCTCTTGGACTGGAAAGAAGTAATTAGAGTCCAAAACTTAGTGTGTTCCACAAAATCTCCCAATGGGCAGAATTCTTTGACTCCAGAAAATTGTAATACCTTCAAAATGACACTAGAGAGGCTCTTTGAGAAGGAGAAAATCCCAATTCACGACCTTCGTAGTCACAAATTAACACATTTAATTCAAAGTGCACTTGCGGAGTGCAAAAGAGCAAAAATTAAGAAGTTTGAAACAAATTACTTTCCAGTTAATGCTTGGTTTGACGAGGAATGCAAAACGACAAGGAGAATGTCAAACAAGGATAACATAAAGCTCAAAGCTTACAAGCAGATATTAAGAAAGAAAAAAGTTGATTTCATGGCTTCAAGGAGGGAAGAACTAATCTTCCTTGGGAGATATAATCCCAAATTATTTTGGAAGGAGCTCCACCTGAGAAAGATGCAAACTGAAAATAGTATTACAGCTTCTAAATGGTTTGACTATGCAAGACAACTCTATGAGCAGGATCCCAAGGTGTCCTCCCTTGGTCAACAATGGTGTTGAACTCTTCACGGTGCAAGAGGTAGAGATGGGTATCAAGAAGTTGGGTGTTGGAAAAGCAAGACTTAGCTGAACTCCAAGCAGAGTATCTGATGCAGGGCTTAAAGATTCTTGCACTTCACATTACAAAACTTTTCAACAACATCATACAATAGGGGTTCCCTATAGATTGGACAACTAGTCTGGCAATAACTCTTTTCAAGAGTGGTGATGTCAATAATCCCTCCAATTATAGGACCATAATGATAAACCCCTTGTTTGCAAAGTTATTTGGAAGCATGCTAGAAAATAAAATTAGCAAGTGGGCAGAAGAAAGAGATAAGCGTGCTAAAGGGCAAGCAGGTTTTAGACCTAAACATTCTACATTTGATCATTGTATAACTTTAAGGCACATCATTGAAAAAGTTTGGGAGAAAAAGGAAGAAGCCTTTTGTTTCTTTGTTGATTTCAGAAAAGCGTTTGACACGGTTCCTAGGGATATAAGCTTTGGCACAGAATGGAGGAACCTGGGGTTCCTAGCCATTTGAGAGTAATTGTGCATAGGCTGTATGGAGTGGTGAAAGTCAAAATTAGAACTTCAACAAACATTTTTGAAAGTTTTAGAAGCGATATTAGGGTCAAGCAAGGTTTCCCATTGTCGCCTACACTTTTTGGTTTATGTATCGACAAGCTTGAGGGTTTTTAAATTCACAAGGGGGTGATGGTATCCATTTGGGCAAGTTTGTTATAAGGCTTCTTTTGTATGCAGATGACGTTATTCAGTTTGACTATCGTTGACTCAAGGAAGAAGAGATAATCCAAGCCGTGTTGATGATCAATACAAATGAGGTCTCACTTTATTTATATGAGCCTCCACAAGTTCGATTTAGCCTAAGATGCCTGTAAATTTTCTTTAATGTGCAAAATAATAATAACTTTGGTGACAACCAAATATCTCAAATGTATAAGATAAGCCATCCAAATGAAGCTAAAATGATAAAATAATAGTGCAAAAGGCTGTTGGAGGGCCTAGTTGAGTCCTCAAATGCCATGATGAAGTAGAGGCCTCCACGAATGATGGTCAATGGGGGTGGCCCCTTGATCTCCAAGAAAAACACCATGTGGTACTCCTAAGTGGCTTTGGGGTACAAGCAATATCATGGGTCTCTTGGTGGCTCAAAGTCAAGTCGATGCTCCATCAACAAGTGCTAGAAGATGACACATGCCCTCCCATGTCTCCCTAGGAAAGACATAACCTCTTATGGGCCTTGGAACCACTGCTCAATGTCGGTTGCAATGTGTAGCCTATTGGGGCAACGTGGTCCAAGTGCATCATCATATCTGAATAATTGGGGTACGGACAAACAAATGGTGGTGCTAAAGAAGCCCATGGTGTGGCAATCAATGCTTTGCATGGGTGAAGGCCCATGGCTCTCAATGCTCACCCTACAAATGCCATTGTGATTCTTTGGAGAGCCTGGATCCTGTATAGGGAGGCCAAGTCCAAGATTAAAACCCACTTACAATCCTTTATAAAATTCAATGTGTCTCCTCACTCTCCAATACAATGATTCATTAGTGCAATTGAGTAAATAGGCTTCTTAATCAAGGGCAAAAATGAGAACTTCATAGTGGGTTTCCCTTCCAAGTTAGGGGCTTTGAACATGTACTAGTGTTACCGTCCTAGGTAGGAGAGGTTAATGAAGGATCCTACTAGGTGGTTTCAACCTCTAAGGGAATGACATGCCCAAGGTACACCCTTCAAATGGCAGGTGTCATGTGAAATAATTATGGAATGGAGTGGGGACAAAGGGAAGACTCTAAGCCACATGCCATGGTATGTTGAAGAAAATGTAACTAGGTTCGGTTTTCATTATGACTTGTAATTATAATATTATGTAAAAGAAGACGCAAATTATTATTATTCCTCGCATCATGTGATTCATGAGCAAGATGTGTTTACCATAGGTCAAAGACTTCTTCTTGATGTCTTTAAGATTTTATGTCTTAACGTAAGTATTATAGAAGTCATGTTGTAAAAGATCTATGCTCCAATAATGATCGTCACTATCCCAATGCAAGTTAGCTAAGTAAAGACAGTGATCTCCTTGTATGATATGTCGACCTAGCTTAAGGCTCTCATGTCGACCTAATATGCCAATGCTGACCTCTGTGTATAAGAAGTGACGTTGCATTACACCAAGGAGACTTCGGATCATCTATGAACAAGACAACCAAGAAGTAGTAACACAATACACAGTGAACGAAAGTGATACATATCTCAGGAAGTCTCGGTGAACTTTGTCTCGTATATATATATCGGAAAAACTCTTGGTGAAGTTTGGATACACAATGTATAGCCCTTGGTGAAGCCTATATATACACCTATCATTTCGGTGGAAGTCTGTCCCAACATCATCAGTATAGCGAAGAATATAACGCGTTGTCTCAAGACTGTGTCATAACTTATTCATAGTAAAGTAAGAACTGTGGCAACCAAAGAATAGAAGCGGAGGACTGTGTCAAGACAACGAAGGTATAAGGAGACCGAAATCTGAAGGAGTGCAATGACATAAAGATAATAGACTGTGGACTGAGGGCCAAATAGTGCAAGGGATAGTGACAAGCATCTTGGAGGTAATCTTGAGTCAAATTTTGTCAAGGGTCTTGGTATTCATCAATTAAATATCTATAAGAAGAGATTGAAGGGTTTTCCTCTCAAGAGGAGAGGTTTTAGCCCTGGCTTGAATATCTAAACATTGTGTCAATTTCTTATTGTTTTGATTGCTATTTGATGTACTGAACGCACACAATAATAAGGATCTAAGATAATATAAGATGTACATGAGTAGTAATCAAGTAAGAGAATTAGTAATAAATAAAATGCCCTTAAATTCTCAACATGGTACAAGGGTAGCTATGATGAGGAATGCCCACACTTGGGTATATGAATGTAGTGTGAAAATTCATGAATCTAACACATCAGAAACCCCTACTGCAATTACTAGTTTACGATCTCCTACTTGTTCTTTACATTAACAAGTTATTTAATTGCATAAACATCGAAGTACACACTATTGCAACCTTCACAAATATACAGATCATGCACTGAAATAAATTGAGACAATAACACAAGGGACGTCGTTATTTTTGGACAATCGTCCCTGGAAAAACCCAATTCGGGAAAACAGTGCAACATATAGAGGGTTTGTATTATTAAGCAGATTTCGTGAATACAACTAGGGTGCCAGAAATGGCTCACCCAACAAAGCATAGCCTCGGCAGTAGTACCTGTATTCGGAGACATATATTCTGGCAAATCAACAATAGGATGATCAAACCCCACTGTGACTCCGATTGTTCTCTATGCTGGACAATGAAAACTGCTCCAAGCACTGCTCTGGAACTGCGTCACTCATACAAGCTTAGACTTTGCTGATCTACGGCTTCTGCGTCTCATTGAGTCAGCCCTTTGTGTCCTCTGCGTCAGCCCTTCTAGGGCATGCGTTGTCTCTCCCGGCATTATGCTGCTTCTCTGCTATGTATTCTTTAGCCTCGGATGAAAATCCCTTGCTGAACTGCCCCTCGCTGTAACTCTGATCACTAACTCGATTTCATGAACAAACCTCGCCCTAGAAAATTGAATTCTTTGATCTCTTGGTGTGTCTCCAACTGACCCTCAAGCCTCCTCTTATACGTTTCCTGTCGAGTCTTCAATGTTTGGAGAAATTCCACCTCTCATCCGGGTCGAATTTCTCCAAACGATTTCTGGTCTTGGAGATCTCATGTGCTTTACTCCCTCCACCAATTTTCAAGGCTAGAGCACATCCGATGCTAGCCAAAATCAACACTCCCTCTTAGCGAGGATTGTGCTCTAGCAATGCTTCACCATAGAAGTATCACACTGATCCTCCGCATTGGTCCTCTGTGCTAATGCTTGGCTTGCTGCCCCACATCCACTGTATGCCCATGACACTGCCACTGCCATTGCTACATTGGTACTTTAACTCCCTCTCAAAAATGCTACCCATGCTGCCCATAGCACTGCCATTGCTAACTGTTGCACTGCAACTCAGTTACCGAGAAGTGAGTAATTGAACTCACCCAAATACTGACATCCTGGTCAGTCTGGAAGCCTCGTGATGCTGAAGCTACCTCTGCTGCTATCCTACGCTCCTTCTATTGCCATTGCGTTGCTGCAAACTCTTCTGTGCCTCTCGCACCATTGCAACCTCCACTGCGTTGCTACAAACTTCTGCACTCTAGCACTGCCTTGCCGCTCCATCACAACTTGCTCCACCCGACACCTGTCATCATGCTACTGCCTTTAAGCGTTCCTGTAGCCGGATGTGATCCAAGAGTTTGGGCACCTTAAGGATCTTGCCCCTTCTTCTGTAGTCCTCTCGACTACATCTCCAAGTCTCCCCACCTCTTCTCTAGAGGTGCATGAGCACTCATGGCACAATTGTCATCAGTCTCGACATCCTTCTCCACCTTTGCTGGAGCAACCTTTGAGTCAGAAGCTTCTCCCTTGCCTTTTTTCCTAGGGCACTGAGAGGCATAATGTCCCAGCTCTCCACAGTTGAAGCACTTGACCTTGGAGATGTCTTTCTTCTTCCTCTTTTGTAGCCCCTCCTGTCCCGCTGATGCGAGAGATGCATCCTCCTCCTCCTCCTTGATTCGAACTCCCTTACCGCTACTCCCTGCCTTGATCAATCTCTTGAGCTCTTCTTGTCGAAGAGATGCCCACATCTCCTCCCAACTGGGGAGAGTTGATCTGCCCAAAATCCTTTGGACAAACGTCTCCCACTCGTCAAAGACTACATTCAGGGCAGTCCTGACCATGAACTTTGGATCTGGTGTAGACCCCACAGAAGTAAGTTGATTGCAAATCCCTTGCAACCTGAGAAGGAAGGGAACTATCTCCTCTCCTTTTTGCATCTGACACTGTCTCAACTGATTTTCTGTTAGCATTTTCCGTTGCACGGAAGAGCCCTGATATAAGGTGGTCAGGGTCTCCCACATCTCCCTTGCTGTGTTCTTCTTAGCAATGTGTCGTACTACATGATCTTTGACCCCATCTAGGGTCATGCACTTGGCCTTAGCCTTGGCCTCCTCGTATTTCTTCAATGGATCAACGTCGACCGGTTCAACAACAACCTTCAAGGCATAGTCCTTGATGCTATGTTTGTCTAGGATTGCCAGGATCCTGATCTTCCAGATGACAAAATTGGTAGCATCGCATGTGCTCTAGCCATGAAAATTGGTGGAGAGGCTAAGGCACATGAGATCTCCAAGGCCCAGAAATTGTTTGGGAAATTCCACCTGGATGGAGAGATATTAAAATAATTAATATTTTCAATGAGACCCTAAGTCTAAACTTAGGAAAATTAAAATATTAATGTGTATTAATATAATACGGGTGAGAAAGTTTTAAATAACAATGGTCAAGCCAGATCTAATCTTAGCTGTTGATTAGGGACTAAATCTCAGCCATTGAATCGTCAACAGGAAAAGTATAAGAGGAGGCTTGAGGGTCAGTTGGAGACACACCAAGTTGATCAGTCAATTCGATTGTCTGGGGTAGGGTTTGCTGAGAAATCGAGTTAGTGATATGTTGTAGCAAGGGGTAGTTCGGCAGGAGGCTGGGAATACATATCAGAGAAGTAGAGAAAGTGCCAGAGAGACAATGTAGAGACAGCCAGAGCTGACGCAGAGGCTTATAGGACGAGTGCAGAGGACACAGGAGGCTGAGAAGCTGCCGCAGAGCTAACGCAGAGGCTACTGAGCTGACGCTGGGCTAAAGGAGCTGCGCTGTGGTGTTTCTGTGGGGCAGACAGAGAGCTGAGAGGCAGACATAAAGCTGCAGAGGGTGACGCAGTTCTAGAAGATAGCTTGTAGCAGCTTTCACTGCTAAGGAACAGTCGAAGTTGCTATGGGACCAATCACCTGGTTGCTGATTAGCCGAAATATCAGTTTTTGGAGAAAGGTACTTCTGCCAACGAAAATCTTTGAAGGGTGAGCCATTTTTGGCACCCTAGTTGTATTCAGAAAACTGCATAATAATAAAACCCTCATATCTGCTGCATCGGTTTTCTCGCATTGGGTTTTTCCGGGGACAATTGTCTAAAAATAATGATGTCCCTTGTGTTGTCTCAGTTTATTTAGTTGTTGATCTGCATATTTGTGAACGCTGCTATTGTGTTTATTTCGATGTTTATATGATTAAATAACTTGTTAATGTAAAGAACTAGTAGGAGATAATAAACCAAAAATAGCAGTAGGGATTTCTGATGTGTTAAATTTAGAAATTTTCACATGGTATCAGAAGGATTGCAGATTACAGAAGGGTTGAAGACACCAATGGAAGAAATCTGAAAAATTTGTAGCAGAAGCAGCTGCCCTGATAGACAACACTGGTCCAGAGCTGAAACGGTAGGAGGAGAGGTGACAGTGCTTAGAGGGTGATGTAGAGGCTCACACAGAGCCTGCGTCTGCATTTCGAGCCAGGAGAGGGACCAGTGCAGAGGCAAGGAGGGGCAGATCAGACCTATGTAGTGCCCAATCATCTTTCTCAGCCAAGAAGGATCGACTCTGTGGCTAGGAGGAGCAAATTTAGCCTAAGTTGTGATTGTGCAGAGCCTGAAGGGCTCAGATTTCTTCAGTTGCTGGGGTTGAGGGAGCTGTGCAGATTGTGATTTGAGGAGTTGGTGGGACGCTGTTTCTGTCTGTGTAGAACAATGTCTAAGGAGATGAAACTAAGGTAGAGGGAAGCACTACCTCGATGGATTTCTAGCCAAGAAATCCAAATCCGAGTTGTAGCGGCAAATGAGGATTGGAGAGGAGTGATTTGACAGTTGGCAAAAGGATTTCCAGGAGGGAAGTCGAGACTCAAAGGGAGTCTAGAAAAGGAGCAGAGATGGTAGTGAACAGATTGACGGATCAAGATGGATTGGAAGCGGCTTCCAATTTTGTCATCTAGAAGGCCAGGATCCTGACAATCCTAGATAAACATGGCATCAAGGACTATGCCTTGAAAACCATAGCTATCCTGGTTGACCCAACTGCTAATGAGAAGTATGAGGAGGCCGAGGCGAAGGCGAAATGCATGATCCTAGACAGGGTCAAAGATCATGTCATACCACATATTGCTGAGAAGAACACAACGAGGGAGATGTGGGAGGCCTTGACCACCTTATACTAGGGCTCTTCCGTGCAGCGGAAGATGCTGTTGGAGAATCAACTGAGGTCATATCAAATGCAAAAAGGAGAGGAGGTAGATCACTTCCTCCTTAGGTTGCAAGGAATTCACAACAAACTTACTTCCGTGGGGTCTACACCATATCCAAAGTTTATGGTCAGGACTGCTCTGAATGCAGTCTCTGAGGATTGGGAGACGTTTGTCCAAAGCATCTTGGGCAGAGCGACTCTCCCTAGTTCGGAGGAGATGTGAGCAACTCTTTGACAAGAAGAGATTAGGAGGTTGACCAAGGGGGGGAGTAGTGGTAAGGGAGTTCGAGTCAAGAAAGAGGAGGAGGAGGATGCGGTTCTAGCATCTGCAGGACATCAGGTGGTTCAAAGGAGGAAGAAGACAGACATCTCCAAGGTCAAGTGCTTCAACTGTGGGTTGCTGGGACATTATTCATCTGAATGCCCCAGGAAGAAAGGCAAGGGAGAAGCTTCTGATTTAAAGGCAACTCCAGCTAAGGCGGAGAAAGAGTTTGAGACTGATGACGATTGTGCCATGAGTGTTCATGCGCCTCTAGAGAAGAGGTGGGGAGACATCGAGTTGTAGTCAAGAGAACTACATACTAGGGGCAAGATCCTTGAGTTGCCCAAATTCTTGGATGACATCCGACTACGGAAGCCCTTAACCACAGTAGCATGATGACAGGTGTCGGGTGGAGCAAAAGTGTGGTGGAGCAACAAGGTAGTGTTAGAGTGCAGAAGTCTGTAGCAGTGCAGTAGTGCGAGAGGCATAGAGGTGTTTGCAGTAGTGCAGTGGCAGCAAAGGGAGCACATGATAGCAGCAAAGGTAGCTTCAGCATCACGAGGCTTCCAGACTGATTGGGATGTCAATATTTGGGGAAGTCAGTTACCTACTTCTCGGTAACTGGGTTGTAGTGCAGCAGTTAGTAGTGGTAGTGCTAGGGGCAACATGGGCAGCATGTTGAGAGGGAGCTGCAATACAGATGTAGCAGTGGCAGTGTCATGGGCAACAGTACAAGAAGCAATAGTGCAGGGGATGTGAGGCAGTAGGCCAAGCATCAACACAGGTACTGGTGTGGAGGATTAGTGTGAGGTTTCTATGATGAAGCATTATTAGAGCACATTCCTCGCCAAGAGGGAGTGTTGATTTTGGTAGCATCGTATGTGCTATAGCCATGAAAATTGGTGGAGAGGTTAAGGCACATGAGATCTCCAAGACCCAGAAATCGTTTGGGGAAATTCCACCTGGATGGAGAGATATTAAAATAATTAATATTTTTAATGAGGCTCTAAGTCTAAACTTAGGAAAATTAAAATATTAATGTGTATTAATATAATATGGGTGAGAAAGTTCTAAATAACGAGGATCAAGCCAGATCTAATCTTAGCCGTTGATTAAGGAGTTAACCTCGGCCGTTGAATCGTTAACAAGAAAAGTATAAGAGGCTTGAGGGTCAGTTGGAGACACACCAAGTTGATCAGTCAATTCGATTTTCTGGGGTAGATTTGTTGAGAAATCGAGTTAGTGATCTATTGCAGCGAGGGGTAGTGCGGCAGGAGGTCGGGAATACATATCAGAGAGGCAGAGAAAGTGCCAGAGAGACAGTGCAGAGGTAGCCTGGGCTAACGCAGAGGCAGCCATAGCTGACACAAAGGCTTAGAGGGCTAGCGCAAAGGACGCAAGAGGTTGAGAAGCTGCTGCAAAGCTGATGCAAAGGCTAACAGAGCTGATGTTGGGCTGAAGGAGCTGCACTGTGGTGTTTCTGTGGGGCAGCCAGAGAGCTGAGAGGCAGACGCAAAGCTGTAGAGGGTGATGCAGTCCTAGGAGGGTGACGCAGTTCCATAAGATATCTTGGAGCAACTTTCGTTGTCCAACTAAGGAACAATCGAAGTTGTAGGACCAACCATCCGGTTGCTGATTACCCGAAATATTTGTCTTCGGAGAAAGGTACTTTTGCCAAGGAAAACCTCTGAAGGGTGAGCCATTTCTGGCACCTTAGTTGTATTCAGAAAACTACATAATAATAAAACCCTCATATCTGCTACACCGGTTTGTTGCATTGAGTTTTTCCGGGGATGATTGTCCAAAAATAACAATGTCCCTTGTGTTGTCTCAGTTTATTTCAGTTGCTGATCTGCATATTTGTGAAGGCTGCTATTGTGTTTATTTTGATGTTTATATTATTAAATAACTTATTATTGTAAAGAACAAGTAGGAGATAATAAACCAGAAATAACAGTAGGGATTTCTGATGTGTTAAATTTAGAAATTTTCAGATGCTCCTCTTCTCTAGACTCCCTCTGAGTCTTGATTTCCCTCTCGGAAATCCTCCGGCCAACCGTCGAATCACTCCTTTCCAATCCTCCTTTGCCATTGCAACCCAAATCTAGATTTCTTGGCTAGAAATCTGTCGAGGTAGTGCTTCCCTCTACCTTGGTTCAGTCTCCTTAAACACTTTTGCATTGACAAAAACAACGTCCCACCAGCTCCTCAAATCAAAATCTGCACAACTCCCTTAGCCCTGGCAACTCGAAGAATCTGAGCCCTTCAGGTTCTGCGCAATCTCTGTGTGGGTTGAATATGCTCCTTCCGGCCAACTGCTTTAATCCTTCTTGGCTCAGAAAGATGACATGGCTCTGCATGAGCCTGGTTTGCCCTTCTTTGCCTCTGCGCTGGCCTTGATGGCTAACACAGCTACTACGTGGGTTCCTCCCAGCTACTGCGTCTTCCTCTCTTGACCTTGGAACAATGTTGTCTCTCGGGACAACTGCTTCTCTGTTGCAAACTCTTAGTTTTCTTGGCTGGTGTCTTCAGTCGCTTATGATGTACAATAGCTCCGATACCATGTGAAAATTTCTGAATCTAACATATTAGAAACCCCTACTGCAATTACTGGTTTACAATCTCCTACTTGATCTTTACATTAACAAGTTATTTAATTGCATAAACATCGAAGTAAACACTATTGCAGCCTTCACAAATATACAGATCATGCACTGAAATAAACTGAGACAATAACACAAGGGACACTGTTATTTTTGGACAATTGTCCCTGAAAAAACCCAATTCAGGAAAACCAGTGCAACATATAGAGGGTTTGTATTATTAAGTAGATTTCGTGAATACAACTAGGTTGTCATAAATGGCTCACTCAACAGAGAATATTTTCGACAGTAGTACCTCTATTCGGAGACAGATATTCCGGCAAATCAGCAATAGGATGATCAAACCCCACAATGACTCCCGCTGTTCCCTATGCTGGACAATGAAAGTTGCTCCAAGCACTACTCTGGAATTACATCACTCCTCTAGGCTCAAAATCCGCTGATGTGCTCCCAGTCTGTCCCACAGAATCTCCCCGGCACTACCTTTGAGGCCCAGCGTCAGCCTTTGTGGCTTCTGCGTGTCACTTGTCAGCCCTCTGCGTCAGCCCTTCTAGGGCCTGCGCTGTCTCTCTCGCAATTGCGCTGCCTCTCTACTATTTATTCTTCAGCTTCAGATGAAAATCCCTTGCTAAATTTCCCCTCACTGCAACTTTGATCACTAACTCGATTTCCTAAGCAAACCTCGCCCTAGAAAATCGAATTCTTTGATCCCTTGGTGTGTTTCCAACTGATCTTCAAGCCGCCTCTTATACTTTTTCTGTTGAGTCTTCAACGGTCGAGATTAAGTCCCTAATCAATGGCTAAGATTAGAACTGGTTTGATCCTCGTTACTTAGAACTTTCTCACCCATTTTTTTATTTTTATTTTTATTTTTTATTTTTTTATTTTTTTATTTTCTGAATTTGGACTAATTCTATTGAGAAAAATATTGTACAATCAAGAGAAACAAGAAACCGACAGACCGGAAATGATGAAACCATCAACCTCGGTCCCGGAGAAAAAGAGATTCAATCTTGAAGCTACATCAAATAACTTGAGAGCAAAGACTGATTAACTGACTTTTACCCCATAGGGGCAGAAACTTCAACACAATGTTTTTTCCCTTTCTTTTTATTGACTTTTGTCCAGCCATCATGGGGAGTATGAGCTAAAACAACTTGAAGACTGGAATTCTCTAACTTGGGGATCTCCTTTTCTGATTCAGAAGAGGAAGTCTCATGGGCGCGTTTCTGGGAGATTGCTGTGACAGAGGTGTGCGCCTGAGTATCTGTGGACGGATCCATCAGCTGAGGCACCTGGTTCGGTTCTGAATCGCTTTCCTCATCCTCCGAGCTTGGGGAATCAGAGCTCACTGCTGGCGGCAGAGAACAGGGGGTCCAACGCTTGGGTTTGGCTTTTGCGTAGTTGCCCTTTTTCGTTCTTGCAGTGAGCGATGGGCAGGAGTTCTGCAGGTGCCCTGTTAGGTGACAGTGGCGGCATCGGAAGGCAGTGTTTTCGTAATCTAGGATCTGGGTCCAAACAGTGTCATTGATCTTGAGATTGATTTGCTCTGGCAGTCCCTTGCTTAAATCTAGCTCCACACATATTCTAGCATATGTGTATAGACCTTGCTGTTCCCTCCAGTAATCTCCCATTAAAAAGCTGCCCAAGGTGTTGCCTATTTGCCTATATACTGCTGTGTGCCACATGTGTACTGGAAAATTTGGAAGTCTGATCCAGACAGGGGCTTTAGTAATGACTGCAGAAGCTGGGTCAAAATCTGGGAACCATGGAGTTAAGAAGAGTCCTGCTGAACCCATGAACCAAGGGCCTTCTTCTAAGGCCTTTTCGTAGTGCTTAGGATTGTCGAACAGAACTATAAAATATCCCTTTGCGCAGAAGTAAACCTTGCAGTGGTGAGTCTAGTTGTCATTGATCCAATCATAAAGATCCTTTGAGCGAGGCCAAGCCCATTGAATTTGCAGATGATGGCCCTTTCAGCGAATTTTTGAATGTCGTCTGCAAGGTCAGAGTGGGAGATCTCAACAGAGGGAACCTCCTCCAACTTGTCAACCAAAAAAGGCTTGGGTTTGGGAGGTTCAGGGGAAATGGGTATCTCAGAGCGGGCTGCAGCTTTGTAGGAGTAGGGAGGAGTAGAAGAGGATTGACCTGTAGCTCCACCTCTCAAACGAAGGGAAAACACTAAAGAGCTATTGTTTTTTATGCTGTAAAAAGAGAGAGGAAGAGGATCATCGAGTTGTTTACCTTGGAAAATAAGTCTCTGTAGGGCTGAGGGGATCCCAAGTCGGTGTTCCAGATTTACTTTGAGGTTCTGCACCAGATCTGAAGGGTATACCCATTGCAGAATGGTCTTGCCAGAGATCTGTGCGATTTGAACCTGAAAGGGGTCAGAGGAATTTTCAAGCAATTTCTGGAGCAACACAGGGCCAGAGTCTTTTGGGTCTCCCATCTCTTGACGCATAGGAGGCAGAAGGGGAGGAAAAATCTTCTGCCGAAGGTAGCTTTCGCTCCAACTCAGATCTGCTGCAAAGGGTAGGGCAACAGATCTGTAGAGAGGCCACTGATCAGTAGAGGGGCATGCGCTGCCATGGCTATGCTCGCCTGTGCACAACGCATGGAAGTTCACAGCTTTCTTCGGCTCCACATCCGCATGGAGCTTCATCTCGGGTTTGCCCTCCTCCTCGTTGTTTTGCCCAGGAAAGCCGAGTCGATCTGCTGAGGAGAGTCGGAAAGGGAGCAGGGGAGCGAATGGATGCAAAGCCTTCCCGCCATCTCGAGCAGCCGTTCCTTGAATGACTAATCCTTCGGCGTCGGTGTGAACAACGAGGGAGAAGGAAGGACCAGTGCGTTGCAGAATCGATTCCTCTAAGCGCAGAACAGTTGCGGCTTAGAGTCCTAGCATTCTGGCCGGCGACGGCAGCAAATACGCTCTCTGAAACCCTAGCCATTCTCTTCTCACCCATATTTTATTAATACACATTAATATTTTTATTTTCCTAAGTTTAGACTTAGGAACTCATTAAAAATATTAATTATTTTAATAATTCCTCATCCGGGTGGAATTTCTCCAAACGATTTTTATGTCTTGGAGATCTCACGTGCCTTAGCCTCTGCACCAATTTTCAAGGCAAGAGCACATCCAATGCTACCCAAAATCAACATGTAGGAGGGAGCAATCGTGGTACATGAGTTACCCCGACCTTTGTTTTCCCACCCTTGTTCATTTTCCTTTTGCCTTTTATTAATTTTTCTTCATTTTACTGTTCGGGGCTCAAAGGGATGATAGCATGATGTGTAAGATATAACAATGATTACCTCCTCAAGGTGGGGCAGTTCATCGCCCACTAGGGGTTGGGACATACATGGGTTCTTTAATGAAGCAAGGGGCACTCATAGGGGCCTTAGGAACCAAGGTGGTGGCCATAATGATAGGGGTTAGAGCTCATGTTTGGCTTTTGGCCACGTGCTAAATTTTATTTTCCCAACCATCTTTTGCATTTTGTGGTACATTTCCTGTTGTATGTGGCCATGTTGTGATTTTATCTTTATTTTTTAGCTGCATCAACCTCCGGGGCATTGTTCTTGTCCGACCTAAAGTGTGGACAAGTAGAAGGGGAGGCTAACACCTTGTAGACCCAATGGACAAATGTGGACCCTGTCACCGCCTTGCACACACACCTAAGTTAATGAGAAAAGCCCTTAACCCCACAAGGTGTGGTTGGTGGCAAAATCAAGAGGTGGGATGTCACCTATTCCCAACTCTCTCTGTTTAAGCTCTCTCCTAGGTAAGCTAAGGGGGGTGGGGTTACTAAATGAAAAGTTAAGCTAAAAGGTGATGTGAGGTTTCTAGGAGATGTCAAGGTTAATTTTGATTACTTGAGATTATGAGCAAATATACTGAGCAATATGAAATAAAATATACTTCAATAACCATCAACACATAAATAAAAGATGAACATATAAAACCAATGCTTTCAATATTGCTTCAAAATAAATAATGCTTGCTCTAGAAATGAAATGTTTCAAAGTGAAACACAAGTAACTTTGTCAATCAAATAGATGTTAGAAAAAGATGATATCACTTGCAAGATTTAAAATTACTCTCAAAGAAATGCGTTTGAAATATAACCGTTCACAATTCTAAAGCATGTAAGGAGGCAAATAAAATGACTTGCAACATGAAACAAGCTAAAACTTCACTTCGCAAAATGAACATAATGGTACTGCCCAAGTGAGATAATCAATTCAAAACATTTTCATCATGACAAGTATATAAATAATTTGCAAGTAAAATAGCGTGAAAAGTAAAGTGTGTTAATATGAAATGCACTTAATTGAGGAATTATCTTGGCTAATTTTAAGCTAGATGCCTAATCTAAGTGAGAGATCTTTCTTTTGAATTCTTGCCGAACAGTAAAATTTGGGGTGAATGTAAGAAAGAGGGGTTGAGGACACGACGATGTCGTTAATGATACCCTTCCCCTCAGTCTTACGCGACAACATGTGCTTTTGTTCCTACAAGGGGACAGACCACTTCCATAATTGCAGGGTCACACACTCTTTAAGTTACTTCGTACCAGTTGGAAGAATTTTCCAATAAAGTCTTTTTCCTATAATGTCTATCAACCAAGCTTGTGCTTAGAGGTAAATTTGAAATGCAAACTAATCTAAAATGCTTAAATGAAATGCAATTAAGTTCTCCCAAAGAAATACTAAATTTGCAATGCTTTAAAGTAAGGAAATGGTGCTCAACAATATATCGCAAATATAACTTTCAAATGGAGATTAGCTTGTAAGTAAATTAGAATGATGCAATCAATATGCTTGAGAAATAAAATTGTTTCAAGTAGACAATAGAATGCTCCAATACTCAAGATAACAATGTAGCATTTAGAAATGAAGCATGAACTCAAATATACATGAAACAATTTTTTACACTAAATGGAAATGAATTGGTAAACAAAATTAAAGTTTGCTAGAAGTTAAAATGCTTGCATGTGAAGAATAGATTGCTCAAAGTAAAGTGCTTATATCTTAAAGCAATATATAAAATAGAGAACACAAAGCCTCAAGTTGAATTGTAGCAAACTTATCTAAACAAAAATAAAAATGTGATGAGTGAGGTTGTGTAAATTCTCAAATTAAGCAAGCAAAATAAAACATGAAGACGAGGTTCTGTAAATTTTAAGCATGCAATTAAAATGGAAACTAAGAGAATGCAAAAGTTAATCCACCCACATATTTCTCTCCCCAAATGGAGAGAATGGATGCCATGGGTAAAACCCAAGCTCCCACAAGAAAAATAGATCTTTATTAGCTTTCTACAATGAGTAGAAGGCCCCTTAATGGGCTGCCCAAAAGATGGAAGAGAAAATTGTTGAAAATACTGAGAGGGGAGTGAATCAATATTTCTTAGCTATTAGCACTTTATAATATTTTTTTAGAGCATCAGTTAATCTTCAGTTATTATTATTGTTTTTCTTCAGATGGTCATAAACAATAATCAACAGTAGACAACACCATACAAAAATGTAGAAAAATAAAACAGAGGACAAAGATTTTTAGGTGGAAAACCCCCTTTGGGTCAAAAACCACCGAACGCTTCTTTAGTAATTATCTTCTCCCTGTTAAAAGAAAATTGATTACATCAAGATTTCAACTACAACTGAGGGAGGCGTCAACCCCCTAATTCACAGGCTACAACCTGTAAGACGCTACTAGACCCTAATATCCCGTTGCAACCAAAAGGATGCCCCAACGCCCTGTAGATCAAGCCATAACCTGATGAGTGCCTGAACATTCTGTGTACTAGCTACCGTCAAAAGGATGCTTCACTGCCCTGTTAGTTTATCAGCCACAACTGAATGAACGTCACAACGCCTAGTGCAAGACACAACTTGCCCTAGCACCACCCTACTGCCTTGAAGTGTTCTCAGGCCACAACCTAAGGGTGACTCCAATCACTTGCCATTGACCATTGTACAATCCTGCTCAAGCTGACCACTACACAATGCTACACATCAAGGCCTCACTGCTAACGCTGCCATGTCGACTAACTACTACACACGCTGACCACTATACAACCTGTCATCACTGATCACTGCCACTTCTCAACTGCACATCACTGTCACTGCCCAACTACACATGAATAGATGAGCATTCACGAGCTCACAAACTGGGTACCAACTGCATGTCACTACACTACACTGCTTACGAATGAATAAGCATCAAAGCTCATATGCAGGCAACCCACATCACTATACGAAAATTCTTGTACCGGCCACTAAAGTGTGATGATGGCTCAAACCAAGGTGCCTCAGGTCATCCCTATGACCTGCTCGCAATGCTCTCAAACTTTGCCCAAGGAGGGCTACCAACATATGTCTTATTGCCGCTGCTCAAATAGTTAATGTGCCATCATCATTTATTGCTATCATATCAAGTAGATCACTGTAACAAGACTGTGCTTAATCATAAAAATATTTTGCTGTTGTTTTGGAGATATTTCACTCTTAAACCTTTGCTCTTTTGGCAATACCCTTTAACAAGAACAAACATGAGAAACACCTTGCCTAGAAAATCCAAATTAAGTAAAAGACAAGAGAAACAAGCCCTAGCTGTCTTTTGGAATTTGTTATTCTACCTCAGGAATCCGAACTATTTCAGAGCATAAAGGCAGAAGATATGTTGAACCATAACATATGAGGTAAGGTATAATGTCTCTTTTTATAGACATAGGTGTGGGCTAAGAAGGGCTTCATTGAAATAAACGTTGGCGATTAGGAGAGGTTCCATAAGGAATTAAATTATTAGAAATTAATTATTTCATGTGTTGTGTGTTAAGTAAGGAAAGCCATGAACCTTATGAGTGAGAAAGGCCATGAGTTTTATGAGTAAAATATATTAGCCTTTACAATATGAGGGATACCCTTTATGAAAAAAAGAATTTAATACTCTTCCTAAGATTCCTTAAGGTATGGTTAATTTATTTTATAAGTACTATAAATTTGTTTGTTTATGCCCTAAGAAATTTGTACACTAACCCTCTTTGGTGTGTTTTGTAGGTGACACATGAGTGTATTAAGTCAATGATTGATTTATTGTCTTTGGTTTTGAAGTTATGTAATTAATATGGTGTGAAATTACAGTGATAAAAAATGTCATATGTTGAGAATTGTAGGAGGTGTCATGTCACTATCCCTTGGGATTTTAGCCTAGAAACTGGGGTTACTAACTTCAGTTGTGAGTATATCTCAAACTAGGAGGCTTCTCAGGGGCGTACCACATATTAACAGAAACATCTTTTCGAGGAGAATCTAATGACATAGATCTCCGACCCAAAATCAATGATTTGACCTACCAAAAACCCTTGACAAAGTTTGGGCACATCCTCAATCCACAGAATCCAAACCTTAGGGCTTGGGTTTTTAGCCACCCAAACGTATAGCTGCCATCTTGATGTAATCCGACAATTACCAAGAAGAGTTCATTAACCATTTGAATGGTCCAGCTGAAAGCTAATACACCCCCGGGATGGAGTTCGAGAAAGTATTCGCCATCGGGCCCTAGATGCCGTTGATTAGGCTATCCTCCCATGGGAATGTGAATGGGTATCAATGACTAGTGTTTTTGGTCAAAGTCAAACCTAGTCAACTCCATGGGTTGACATCAATGACAACACCATCCAACAAAAATTACAAAATAGAAGTCTATAAGAGCCAAGATCTCCTTCCAAGAAGTGGCAACCGGAATGGCCAATGAACAACTCTTGAAATCTGAAAATTACAAGTGCCCAAAGGCCCACGACCAAGCTAATTCGCTGCTGTCCAAGGTTGCATAGGACCTCCCTAAAGTTGATGCTCAAGTGCTCTTGGGGTTTTACAACAAATAGTTAGTGTTTCAAGTTTTAGCTTCCTCAATCCTGTTCAACACAAAGGGTGAACATAATCCATAAATAAATCTGACTTTTTTGCAAAACCCACACTCAAACTTAGTGTAAACAAAGAGGAATGTTAGCAAATATAATCTGCATATATTCTACAATATTTAGATTAAGGAATTAGATAAAAATTCCAATTCTTGCCTAATTTTCCGCATCATCTTCAATAGCAAAATAAAATTGTTATTAGCACAAAAAATTGTGACAAATGATTCTAAATAAATTTGGATTTTGAAACACAAGGTAAAAGCCAAGGATCCATGCAACACAAAATTGTAAGATGAAGCTTTGGGAGATGACAAATGCGGGTTTTTCAATGAACGTGCTCAAGAGTGGGATTATTCCTCTAAGAATTTCCCCTCATGTTTGAAGCTTGATCCAAGAGATGTCTCTACACAACTTCAAATACGATGATAAAGAGATCTTAGAGATTTATTGGAAAATCAACTAAAGCTTTCTCTCTCTAGAGAAAACTCTCGAAACCGAATGCCAATGTGAGATAGCTACACATTAACAAATCTCTAAAAACATAATGGAAACTAATGAACACAATAGCATAAGTAGAAAATGAAACACAATAATCAAGATATTACCATCATCAAGAAGAACAACACCTCATATGTGAACCCCAAAGTCTTTTATTGCAATAGAACACAAGTGTACATATGTTAAAATTGGCAACTAGGGCCAAACTCCATGTGGGTCATCTTATTAATGGAAGCTGATATTTTTCTTGGATCCCTCTCATCGAGAGGTGTAGGATTGATCTAAAGATCATCGAATTCTGATAAGTATTCATGGAGATATGAATTTATTTGTGTTATGGGACAATTCGTCAAGGTCGACTAGCAACCAAATAAACCCCACTTGTGCTCAACGTTTTAGTGTAAATAGAGGTGGCCTTCAAGACATTTCAACACACATGGGATCTCTTCCTCTCTACTTGTCTTTGGGTTTTAGTAGGAGGAGAGATCTTAAGGGATAACACTGCCCTAATCCAGAGGGCAGAAGCCGAAACTGCCGGGAATAGCCGAAATTGCCAGAATTGTCGGAATTGCCGGGAACAGCCGGGAAAGCTGACACAGATGGCAAAAGCTGTAACTGCTGGGACTGTCGGGAATATAGTCGGAATGGCCAGAACTGTTGGGAATAGCCGAAACAATCGAAACTGCCGGGAACAACTGGAATTGCCGGGAAATGCCGGAATTGCCAGGAACAACTGGAATTGCTTGGAAATGTCGGGAAAGCTGCCGCAGAGGGTAGCAGCCGGAATTGCCAGGAACAGTCAGAACTGCCGGGAATAGTCGGAATTGCCGGAACTGTTGGAACTACCGGAAACAGTCGGAACTTCCGGAACAGCCAGAGCATCTGTCTTTGAAGGAGAGCAGCATGGAAGGGACAACTAATTAACATTGGGACAGTGGTATGGTACTTAGCAGCAAATACACCAAGCATGCAAGGGACAACTAGCATGCAACAACGAGCATGCTAAGGACAACAAGCAAGCTAGGGACAACCAACACATAGGTCAGTATGGCAACATGGTGCAACAATGGCACATAATGCAATACAGTGATGGGTATAGTCATGATTAATGAAGCGTGATGAGATGCTGCATAGTGATGATGGCTGCAGCATGGTGCAGCGCGGTTGAGGTGCAACATGATGATGAAATGCAACACAACGATAGGTGAAGGAGTCACCTTGGAGAATCAGTTGAAACAACATATCTTCAACTGATTTCATGTATCATCTTCTTAGAGATGATCTATGCTCTTATCTAGATAAGTCAAAGTGTTGACTTTTGTTGTAAACGTACTATCTCTCTCTCTCTGCTGAACTATTGAAGAACATATAAGAAGAATTAATCAAGGGTTTTCCCACAATGGGGTTTGTCCCTGGCTAGCGCCACATCTTGTGTCCTCTTGTCTTGGCTTGTCTTCTGCGATTTATGTTTATGTTCTATCTGCAGTTTACCTTTAATGCTGATGTGATTGCTAATTTGGAAAAGATATTGAGCTAACTGTAAAAATTGAAATAAATTGCTCTAAGCATAGAACATACCTATAATTAACATGGTATCAGAGCTAAGGTGAAGGCAATGCACAAGCAAGAGTGAAAGAGCAATCACTAAAGAAAGTTGGAAAAGAAGGATCAATGGGTTCTTCATCCCTCTTCAAATTCACCAAGGGTGAAGTCGAAGCAGAGAATATTATCAGAATGGCGCAACAGAAGTTTCTGATGGCCTACCTAAGATCACTTCAATGGGAAGTCCAGATCGAAGGGTGGAAGGAAAGACAGATGCCTTGGTTGTAATAAGTTTGGCCATTATGCAAAAGAGTGTCTGAGGTAGGGATACATCACTTGATGATGATAACAATCATTCCAGGGACATCTTCAATGATCAGAGGAGTGACAGGTAATGTAGGTCATCAAGGAAACGACCGGCTCTTCAAAGAAAACAAGGAACCCTAGGTATGAAGAATCAAATGTTGTTTTTGATAAGATAAAGAATCGTTATCTTGTATTGGCCCTCTCCTTTAGATTCTTTGGGATTCTGGCTTATTGATCATAGTGCTTCAAGGCACCTCATCGTATAGAAGGGTGCTCTCTCGAATTTGGTAGAGACGGAAATATCGTGGGATTATACTTAGAGTCGATGCCACCCATCCCGGAAAGGGTGTAGGGAATGTTACCCCTCAATTGAATGTGGGTAACTCTATTCATTTACAAGAATCTCTTTTATGTGCCTAATCGCAAGAAGAACCTGGTGTCCATCTCGGAAATGGAAGTCAAAGGTTTCAGGGTGGCATTCATCGATGGAAAGATACGTGTTAAAAAATAGAATTTTCAAATATGCTTCTTCTCATGGTTTTAGGGTTGGCAATTCGTATCAAGTTGCAGGATGGTCCATTGGGGATCATGTCAATTGACATATCACATCTATAACACCGGAGGTCTACCTTTGGGGCCCTACCCTATGTGAGTTAGATGGTAACAGGGATGCCTGAATTCAAGAAGAGCATGAAGGTACATGTCTAAGATGTATCGAAGGAAAATATTACAAGGGGACCATTCCCCTCATGTAGCAGGTCCATAGGTTTGGAACAACCCGAGGTGTTTGAGATTCATGATCGGGAATCTCATGTATACAGGTGGAAGAAAACCCTCTATGGCATGAAGCAAAACACCCCGGGCATAGTATGAGAGGATTGATCACTGTCTGATGAAGCTGAGATTCACTAGGAGTGAAACCGATCCAAACCATTACTTGAAGGTTGTGGATGATAGACCTCTCATACCGACACCTTATGAGGATGACCTATTTCAGACAGGTGCAAACCCTTTCATTTGCAGAAGTAAGAGGGAGTTGGATTCCAGATGTGGAATGATAAATTGCAAGCCTGTGACTACCTCGAGGATCTTAACTTTCAGAAGTTATATGGTAGTGATGTCGGACTAGATTTGGGAAATGCCTTTGAGTTTCATAAACTCATTCACATTGATGTTCTTGGTGAACTTTCGTATGGACATATGTTTTGCAGTTAGCATGGTGAGCTCATATTTGGTTGAGCCTCACTGGATTGGTGCCAAGAATATTCTGAGATATCCTCGGGGCACAATCTCTCATGGATTGAGATACACTGCCGGAAATATGAAACTGCATGATTATTTGAATGCTAACTGGCAGGAAGTGTGGAGGATCACTAGAGCACTTCTTAGTGTTGGTTCTCTTTGGATTCTGTTTCGATATCATGGATGAGCAGGAAGCAGAAGTCGGTTGCTATAAGCACTGCCGAGACCGAATACATAGCTACGAGTATGATCTCGTGTGAAGCTGCATGGTTGCAGAAGATCTTAAGTGAGCTGTTTGTACACATGATGAATACCACTGTGATTCTCTGTGACAACCAGAGTGGGGATTCGATTATTGAGGAATCCCATATTCGATGATTGCTCCAGCAGATAGACATCAGATATTGCCTTATCTGGGATATGGTAAGTCGATGAGCGAGGAGGCTCCATCGCATTGAGACTGATGTGCATGTTGCAGAAATTTTGTCAAAGCCCCGGGGAAAGGTCAAATATGTGACTTTCTCGAATGACTTGGAGTTGTTGTTGTTGAGAGACATTCTTATAAGGGTCTTGCATGTTGCATGCATTGAGCTTTGAGAGCTTTGGGGGGCTTGGGGTACTTACTGGAGCAACATACGACCACAGGGCGACTCACCCTCCCCTGGTGGTGCGCTATGTACAAGATGACAGGTTCAACCTTCCTCTGTGATACCCCGTGGCGATTGTGGAATAGGATGATTAGTTCTCTTGTGGCAACTGTGGAACATGATGATCAGTTCTCCTGTGGGCCAGGATGATTAGTTCTCTTGTGGCGACCATGGGCAGGATGATTCGTTCTCCTATGGACAGGATGATTAGTTCTCCTATCGAGGCATCCTACCCATGCAGTCTGGGACTCATGGGAAGTACCTCTCATTTGATCAATGAGCAAGGAAATGGGGTTAGGGACCATAGTAGTACTATTGATGGACGCATTGATGTATCTACCGTACTCCCTATGCTAGGATGACCTCCATTGATCTGGGATCATTATGAGTGGTTTGAGACACTCTCTCGTGATATTGATCTGGGATCAATAAAACTAACTTCGGGCCAGTAAGAGTGATGTGACACACTCTCTCTAGATGAAACTGATTTCGGGTCAGTAGAGAATGGTATGAGACATTCTCAATTAATTCTTCTTTTTCATGGTTTAGCAGAGCAAAGCAGAGCAGTGCAGTGCAGGGCACTGATGGCAGAGATAGTACAATGATACATATGGATCAGCGGATGGAGTTCTCCCTAATTGAGAGGGAGTGTTAAAATTGGCAACTAGGGCCAAACTCCATGTGGGTCATCTTATTAATTGAAGCTGATATTTTTCTTGGATCCCTCTCATCGAGAGGTGTAGGATCGATCTAAAGATCATCCGATTCTGATAAGTATTCATGGAGATATGAATTTTTTTTGTGTTATGGGACAATTCGTCAAGGTCGGCCAGCAACCAAATAAACCCCACTTGTGCTCAACGTTTTAGTATAAATAGAGGTGACCTTCAAGACATTTCAACACACTTGGGATCTCTTCCTCTCTACTTGTCTTTGGGTTTTAGTAGGAGGAGAGATCCTAAGGGATAACGCTGCCCTAATCCAGGGGGCAGAAGTCGGAACTGCCGAGAATAGTTGGAATTGCCGGGAACAGCCGCAATTGTCGGAACAACCGGGAAAGTTGACACAGAGGGCAGAAGTTGGAACTGCCGAGAATTGCCGGGAATAGTCGGAATAGCTGGAATTGCCGAAACTGTCAGAACATGCGAGAAAGCTGACATAGAGGGCAGAAGCTGGAACTGCCAGGAACAGTCGGAATTGCTGGAACTGCCGGGAACTGTCGGAACTGCCGGGAACTTCCGGAACAGCTAGAGCATATGTCTCTGAAGGAGAGCAACATGGAAAGGACAACTAACTAACATTGGGACAGTTGTATGGTACTTAGTAACAAATATACCAAGCATGCAATGTTACAGCCAGTATGCAAGACAGCGAGCATGCTAAGGACAACAAGCAAGGTAGGGACAACAAGCAAGCAAGATGCAGCCAACACATAGGTTAATATGGCAATATGGTGCAGCAATGGCACATAATGCAATACAGTGATGGGTACAGTCATGATTAATAAAACGTGATGAGATGCAACATAGTGATGATGGCTGCAGCATGGTGCAGTGCGGTGAGTTGCAACATGATGACAAAATGCAGCACAACGATAGGTGAAGGAGTCACCTTGGAGAATTAGTTGAAGCAGCATGTCTTCAATTGATCTCATGTATCATCTTCTTAGAGATGATCTATGCTCTTATCTAGATAAGTCAAAGTGTTGACTTCTGTTGTAAACGTACTATCTCTCTCTCTGCTGAACTATTGAAGAACATATAAGAAGAATTGATCAAGGGTTTCCTCACATTGGGGTTTGTCCCTAGCTAGAGCCACATCTTGTGTCCTCGGCCTGTCTTCTGTAATTTATGTTTATGTTCTATCTGCAATTTACTTTAATGCTGACGTGATTGCTAATCTGGAAAAGATATTGAGCTAACTGTGAGAATTGAAATAAATTGCTCTAAGCATAAAACATACCTAAAATTAACAACATAAGAGAATAGATTCCCCAAGAACAATAGCTCGTTTTCAATGGATCATAGTGAAAGCCCACGACTCTGTTATTTAGAGGTTTGGGAGCCAATCCCAAGGCAAATTGTGGCAATCCCAAAGCAAATGGGTGACAATCCCAATGCTTCTTCATGCAAATTCGAATTTCCCAAGTGGCATCAAGAATCCCTCAAGCAAAATCAAATTCCATGATGAAATGACAAGTGTAGATGGGTGGGAACCCATGTGGGGACAAATTTTCACAAAAATATCCACCAAATATTCTCCCAAATCTTCCCAAATGTGCATTAACTTCTCAAATTCGAATTTCCAAGTAAGCAGCGTCTTCATTTAATGACATAATTTTGATTTCCTTGAGTGGGCCATGTATTTATGATGCAAGGTGCCAAATCATCTTCCACTTTCCCTTTGACTCATTCCTTTGACTTGAGATGATTTCCAAGTCATTTTGTCACATGGAGCTATTTATTTTCTCCATTTATTTAATTGTTGGTGTAATTTATTGCTACATTTTCAAGAAACTTAGGAAAAGTGGGTTTTGAGGGTTTAGAAATTATTTTTTACCCCTCAAAATGTGTCATAGTAGAAAGTTGAGCGTGAGAGGTGTAATTTTGATCACACATACCGCATACAACTTCTTTAGACATCACTTATTACAATTTATTTTCAGAATTTATTCAAATCTCTGTTGTATGAGAAATAAAAAAAAAAAAAATGACCTCTAGACGTAATCAAATTCCACGATTTTTTGTGTGTGATCTAGTATGGTAATATACAATGACTCTAGACACTAGGACTCACCTAAGACTTCGCCTTCAAGCCATACTCTATCTTTGGGGTTATGCTTGGAGGAAAAAACTCAATTAATTATTAAGTCCTCTTAAGGATATGATAATTAACTGAGTGAAAAAAATCTCCCAGAGTAAACTCACTTGATGACAAGGTCCCAAGTTAGCTAGGTCTATTACATGACTCGACTCCTTATACTAATATCACTTTTACATTGTCCCCGCAGGGCTTGTGGAATTTGTGTACAACAGAAAAATATGAGAAGAAGTAGAGTTGAAAAAATCTGATGACATGATGAACTCTGATGGTACACTGAATCTTCTGATACACCCTTGGCCATTGAGTCTTAAAAAATCTTAAAGTGCCACTCTAGTGGTCAACATTTGGCTTCACATGGGGATGCATGCTAGATAGGAAGTGATAGTATGCAAGAACCTGGAATCTACATCCATCGACAAAAGACATATATTAGTAGCGTCCGTTCAGAATATCATCATAAAAAAATGAATACATAAAATGAAGAAATACATAAATGGAAATTTATTCTAAGAGCATAAATGACAATTTATTCATGAAAAGAGACTACGTAACAAAAATGACAAAGAATAAAGTTAGAAATACAATACAGAGATGCCCCATGGCATCAAATATTCTCTTTGAAGTTCATGTTGAGAACCTGCTTACTTTCGGGCAGATCCATGGGTTGCTTTTTTGATGTGCCTTGTACAATTCTGAATATCTTAGGACTTTGATCCATCCCAACACTGTGTTGTACATGGTCATCAGATTTACCAAATCCTTTTCGCTTTTTTCTTTTGTTCTTAATAGATTGTGATGTTGATGTTGATGGAATCAAAGTAGACCTTTCTGTCCGATCTTGAAGATGCTTAGATGGAAAATTTGAAGTATCCATGACTTCTATAACTTGCCATTCTCCATTTTGCACCTACTTTGACATGGGTGATGGATCAATCTAATAAGTATAAACCTGATTCCCTTCAGTTTTCTTGCTATCCAGTCCGCCTTCAAATTAAGCATTTTTTTAATGGAATAAATGTCCTCCTCATAATAAGATGAAGCTTGCTTCAGTGGATTTGGGAGGCTTATGATTTGTTTCTTTGTTCTTTTCCCATTCGTGACCTGACCTAAGCTGAAATTTTTGTACCTATAATCCTTCCATTTGCTCCAACCTATTATGAAAAGTGCCCTGATTAGCCTTCATAACACTTATTTCTTTGGCATGATTTGTTTCCATGGCATTGATTAATTGCACTTGTTTTTCTTGCATGGCTAGCAACTTATTTTGAAGAGCGACCATTTGAGTAGAATGATTAACCTCCATGGTACTCATTTTCTTTGCATGATCCGCTATTAATCTTGTTTGATTGAGTTCCATGTTTTTAATGAGTTGATCTTGGTTGAGTTGCATATCCTTAATCGTTTGAGTCAACTCCTTGATGAGATCCTTATCATTTTCCTTTGCTTCAACTTTCCCTTTATGTTCATGAGATTTTAATGGCCCTTTATTAAAACCAAGAATTTCAGAATTTCCCGATTCAAGCCTAGCCTTTTCCTTCTTCAAGGCTTTAGTTTGAGTTGCACCCAAATTTGCACACTTTTCTTCTTAACTCATAGGCAGTGTCAACACAAAAAACATCCAAATATGAGCACAAAAGAAACTCGTTAGGAGGCTTAATAGTAGCAAACATGCTTTTCACCAAATCATTAAATCTCTTATTAAATTCCTCCATGGTTTTATTCTCATTCTTCTTCATATTGGTAATAACATTGATCAAGTGTCTATTCTCTTTCTTCTCTCAAAATTTTCCCACAAAAATTTTGATGATAGCATGTAAGGAGTCATAAGAGTTAGCATGTTGCTTAGTGAACCAATCAAAAGCATCCTCTTCTAAAGAGAACAAAAAGTCTCATCTTTACATCCTCTTGTTTAGAAGTGTTACACCACTTGAAAATGCAAACATTGAAATTCTTAACATGTGATGTAGCATTAATGACATTGTTAGCTTGAAAGGAAGACAAATTTTCGATAGCCTTGTCAGGGATATCGTGAGGATAGCCATTTATGTTAGTAAAATTACAAGGGAGCAAAAAGATCATTCATGATGTTGGGCTCTACTTGTTCTTGAAAGAGAAAATGGATATCAAGAATAGCCTCTTGCCCAAGATTAGCAAGAAGTCTACTATGAGAGAGTCTTTTTAACCTCCTCTAAAAACCCTTTCAGGCTCAAGAGTGGGGCTAACTAGACTACTTGGATGCCTCTCAGTAGAAAATCTTACATAATTTGAATTATGTGGAGTTGCCACTTGAGCAATAATCTGATCCTAAAAGTCTAATATGCCAAAACCAAAAGTTAGTCGATTTTCTAGGTATAAGAGGACTTGTCCTTGACAACGACGCCAAAAAAATGTTGTTTGCACACACACCTAAGTTAGTGAGAAAAGCCCTTAACCCCACAAGGTGCGGTTGGTGGCAAAAACAAGAGATGGGGCTGTTACCTATTCCCTGTTGAAGAATCTAGGGCAATTAGGTTTAGTGTGATTCTTCTTGACTTGATAACAATTTGTGAAGCACTTTTACAATTATCTTAGCTTGATCTTCTTCTTATTATTAGTGCGTGTGTTTCATCAAACTGCTATCAAAACTATAAAGACAAGAACACAGGTGTTGGCTCTCCGCTAGGGCCAAAACCTCTCTCTCTTAGAGAGGAAAACCCTTTGGTAAGTTTCTCTTATTGAAGCTTCTTATTGATCAATGCCAAACCCTAGACCCTTGACTAGGATGTCTTCCAAGCACAAGTCAAGTCCTTCCTCTTTTCTGCACTTGGTTCCCTGGCACATAGACTTCCTCCTTCCGTCACTATGCTCCCCAGCACTTCGTCCTCCCTCTTTGTTTCTTGTCTAGAGATAGACCTTTCTTGAGTGAGCCTTTGTTTCTATCCTTTGCTCAAGTAGACTTCTTCTTTTGTTGACCAAACGAGATCCTTCTTGAGATATGGGCGTATGACTGTACTGCTGTTCTGCTGCCCTAGTTTTCCCACGTGTGGTGGGTACCTGTAGTGAATTAGGGTCCTTTCATCTTTGCTAGAGAGAGAGAGTTCTTTGCTTGATTTGGGAGGTCTTGTAGGTCTAATATCTAGCCCAAACACCAACAAATCTTGCACTGAAATGCTACTGCTGTTATATTCATCATCTGTCCTCCTTCTCTTCGCACGTGTGATTGTTTCTAGCCCTAGAAACAATCCCCTACATTTTGGTCTTCTTCCTCCTTTCTTTGCTTGCCTTGGAGACCCTTAGACTTGCCTTTTCCCTTCACTTTCTCGACTTCCACCTTCGCTGATTTTAGAGCTGGCGTTATGCTCTATGAGGGAGTGGACAACCTCTATATATAGAGGACTGTCCCTTCTCTAGGCCGACATTTTGTCTTCAAGCCAACTTGACCATATCTCCACTCTTTTCTTCATTTTGCTTCATTTGGATGACGTTGCTGCATGGAGAGGACTTGGACTTTGCTTGGAGGTATTCCTTTGAACTTTATACTATTTTATACATAGTGTAACATGCCCTCAAGGGGTCTTACATAAATACATTGACTTTTTGACTTCCTAGAAGCACTTAAACACGTCCTTGACCTAATTCAATGAGAAAGAACTCATTGACAAATATCATAAAAATAATTTCTCTTTTCTTGAATAAATACAAAAGTCAAACTTACATTTATGAAAACTGAATTTAGTTACACTTCCTTCAACATTCCCCAGTCTCCGTTTAAATTCTCTCCTAGGTAAGCTAAAGGGGGTGGTCCCTAAATGAAAAGCTAAGCTAAAAGGTGATGTGAGGTTTCTAGGAGATGTCAAGGTTAATTTGGATTACTTGAGATTATGAGTAAATGTAATGAACAATATGAAATAAAATATACTTCAATAACCATCAACACATAAATAAAAGATGAACATATAAAACCAATGCCTTCAATATTGCTTCAAAATAAATAATGCGTGCTCTAGAAATGAAATGTTTCAAAGTGAAACACAAGTAACCCTGTCAATCAAATAGATGTTAGAAATATCCGTTGTGGAACACAAGAGAGGATGGGCCAAGCACCAAGGGGAAGGGAGGAGGCAATGTGCAATGGAGATGCAACTTTTGCCACAATACTTTCACAAGCACATATTACTGTGTGAAAGGCCATTTGTTGGCTTTACCACGTTGGGGAGTTGGAGCTTGTAAAGCTGTTCTTTTACAAAAGAAGAAAGAAATGGAAAAAGAGTTCACTATTGGTATGGAAAATGTGGCTGCAAAATCAAGAAAAACCAAGAATGACGACCCCCTTCCATTTTTGAGGAAAGGCACCACCAAACTTCCATTTGAGAGTTCTATTGGAGGACAAACAACAAAAAGAAAGGCAATTTCACTTGGTCCAATGGACAAGATTTTTCAGAAAGAGAAACGAGAAGAGCTTGATCTCACCATTGCCTTTTTTTTCTATCAAAATTTCATATCCTTCAATGTTGTACGCTCACCTCTATTTATTGAGATGTGCCGAGCTCTAATTCACGAGTCTCCATCATGGTATGTGCCTCTTGGTTCAAAGAAGCTTAGAACCACATTGTTGACGAAGGCAAAAAAAGAGGTGCAAAAAATGCTTGAGCCTATTAAAGCATCATAGCCAACATCTGGGGTTAGCATTGTTTCTGATGGATGGACAGATCCAGCACAACACCCACTCATCAACTTCATGGTGTTTTCCTTGAATGGTCTAGTTTTCTTGAAAGCAATTAATACACTTGGAGAATACAAGGATGCACAATTTATGAGTGAATTATTTATTAAAGTCATTGAAGATGTAGGTGTTGATTCTTGTGTGCAAATAATTACAGATAATGCACCTGTTTGCAAGGCTGCTGGCATGATTGTGGAAGCTAAATATCTACAAGTGTTGTGGACACCTTGCATTGTCCATTCATTGAACTTAGCACTGAAATCCATTGCTTCTGATGTGCTTTGGATTGGTAACATTATTGAGGATGCACGACATATCCATAACTTTTTGCAAAATCATACAAATGCCCTCACTATCTATATGAGTACAACAATCTATTATTGATACACGGTTTGCCTCTTCATTCGTCATGTTGAAGAGGTTGAGGGAGGTCAAGACCGCTCTTGGGGCCATGGTTATTTTTGAGTTTTGGTCTTTTTGGAGAATCATAGATCAAGTAGCTTCTAAAAGAGTGAAGGACACAGTGCTAGATGATGCTTGGTGGGAGAGGGTAGATCTAATTATTTAGATCGTGGACCCTACCATTTCTTTGGTTCGATTTGCAGATATAGACAAACCCATCCTAGGAGAGGTTTATGAGGGACGGGATTCCGTGATTGAGTCTGTGAGGAGCATTATTCTACAGAGTGAGTGCCTTGAGTATGAGACATCACCAGAGGTCTTCTGTGGTACTATACAAGATATTCTTGTCAGCGGATGGGACAAGAATTGCACACCTTTACATTGTTTGACTCATTCATTGAACCCAAAATACTACAACCATGAGTGGCTGAATGGTGGACCTTCCTGCAGATTCCCTCACATGGATGGTGAAATCTCATAGGGGAGGAAAGATGCATTCAGGCAGGTTTTTCAGGATAGAGCATTGCTTGATGAGGTGGAGGATGCCTTTGTAGAGTTTTCCACTGGCACTAGTCGATTTGCAGGATATGATGTGATTAGAGACAGGGGGGCTAAGAAGCCCTATTCTTGGTGGGCAAATCATGGGGCAACAATCCCTCTTCAGCAATTAGCCATCAGGCTCCTCTCTCAAGTGACTTCATCCTCTTGTTGCGAGAGGACTTCGAGCACATATGGGAATTTGTATAGTGTGAAGAAGAGTAGGCTTGAGCAGTCGAGGGCAGAGACAATGGTGTATGTACACACCAACCTTCTTCTTATTTACAGGTAGATGGAAGAGTGGTTGAAGGGAAAGACAAAGATGTGGGATGTCTTTCCCGATGATATGGGTCTGGACAGTAGTGTTGAGTTGGCATTGGCCAACATGGATCTCAATGATCCAATGCTAGAGCTTGTTAGATTTCATGACGGTGATATTGTAGAGGGGTCATCCTCCACACCAGCAAATGCAAAGGCGACTATGGATACAGGGGAGGAGGAGGATGCGGAGGAGAGCAGTGGTGACCATGATGATGAGGACATTGATGCTGATTCTGATGATGACTATGAGGATTGATGACTCATGAGTCATGGGCTACCTACTGCCTTGAGGCTTGTATATCTGTAGTTGTTTTATATTTTCTATTTCTATTTGCCATTGGCATTGCACTACCTATGTAACACATTTTGATTTGATGACTTAATGAGAAAACTACAGCTGTCAGTGCCTTTATCTTACTATCTCGTCTTTCTCGTATTGGATCATTGATGAATTGAATGTGTATTATGATTTATGATTTATGAATTTAGAATTTATGATTCATTGATTTATGATTTATGATTTATGTGACAGTGACATGTATTTGAATTTTGTATGTACTATGCATGCTATAATGTTACTAAATTACTTTGTAAACAGTAAAACTAACATCTAGATGAAGATCTATGTTTGAAATCAATGAATTTGTACAATTAATGAGAATTTGTGTAAGAAATATCTAATTTTTAATATATAACGAATCCTACGTGTCCTATTCCAGGGGGTCAACGTGTCCGAATCCAACACTCGAATCCCTGTATCCTACGAATCCCGAATCCCTGTGTCAAGTTACTTACCTTAGAATGATAATCAATGAAACTTAAGATGCCAAGTGCTCTAGATAGACAACAAAGATATCAAAGCTTCTTAAGATTATGATTTTTAACTTAGCAATTATCCAATGATTTCTCAACAATGCTTCAATTAGATGCCAAACACACAGGTGCCACTTAGATCTTAATGCTCAAATAACTTAAACCATTAATGAGATCAGAGGATTTAAAGCTTAGATGTTTGAGTGATTTTAGTGCCAAGTTAACAAGTTCTCAAATCTAACACAAAACAAGCAATTGTCAGAACTTAACAACATAAAGCACCATGAGCAATTTAACAATGAAAGAGCTACTTATGATGAAGTATAGGACAGCAGTAAGTAAATCACTTCCAATCGAGAAATTATTAAGCATGTAAAACTGAAAATGACCAATAAGTAGCCTAATGATTCGCCAATTGATAAAATAATCTTGCCAATATAAAATGATGAACTTTTAGCCCTCATAAGATGTTATATTCAGAAAACATCAAATCTGATTATGCCTTTTATGTAGAGATATCAACCGCTATAAATTAGAGATCTATGCTAACAAATTGATGCTCAAGACACTTAGATGCTATGACAATATGCTAGAATCCACACCAATTAATTTTATGCCCTTTAGAATGTTCTTTTCAGATTTATATCCAATCTGATCTAGTGATTATGCAGAGATATTCCAACAAGCAAATGACTAGATCTAAGCTAGATATTTAATGCCCAAGTAGCCAAAACACTAACAAAATTTTACCATGAGATTATTAGGGTGTTTAGACCATTTAGATATGATTTTAGGGCTTTTAATTCACTGCTATAAAATCACTGTGACAATTGAAGCAAAACAATGACAAAGTGAGGGTTTAGAGAGCAAACCCTAGGCCCAATGCCTTGTAGATCACTTGCCCAAGATGCCAAAAATTACTCCAATGATTATGCTACCTGAAAACGCAAATTTTGAGTCAATTTTCTTTGCAAAACACACCAAGCTTCAGTCCAAAAAATTCAAAGATAAGCAGAGAGCAAATTAGGGACAAGGAGGACTAACACTAGGCCCAATAGGGCTAGCATTGAGCTAGAGAAGGCCTAAGAGGCTTAGTGGCTAGAGATTGAGGCTAAGGAAGGGCTGAAAGGGGTCAAAAGGAGGGCCGAAAGGGAAAGCAAAGGCTTGGAAGGGGGCCGAGGTAGGAAGGAAGGAGGCTAAGGCAGGGATAGGATTTGAAAAGCCCACAACAAGCCTAAAAGGTTGTCGTCTAGGGTCAAGGAGGGGGGGCTGAGGTCCTTTAGGGCTTGCAGCTTGCCTCTGGGGGCTAAAAAAAGATGACGCTGAGCCCTCAAAGGGTGACACAGGGGTTTAGGGGAAGACGCTAGCTTAGGAGAGGTTAGATCCGGGCCCGGGGGCCCTAAAACTTTGAAACCATTGTTCCAAAAAGTCAGTTTGCTTCAGATCTGCAATTTACTTCAGATTTTCTTCAATAGCGGGCTCTGCAAAATTTTTGGATACTAGATGTTATCCTCAAGGGCCTAGATCTAGCTCTAATTCAACTCTCGTCACTTGATTTTACCTGCACAAACGGATTTACAAATACCCAAAACCCTAATATATACAAAAATCTCAAAACCCCAAAACCCCAATTAGGGAAAAAAAAATTTACAAAATAATACTATACAAATTTATTTATAAATGTACAAATATACAATGCTTTTAAATTGAATTTAGAGAAATTATTTTTTCAAGAGATTTTTTGATAGATGGCTAAATGTACTTTGGTAAATAAATGCAAGCTACAACCTTAACGAAGTTAGATAAACCATAAAATTATTTGAAGTCCAAACAAGGCCAACCTACGTCCACAGTTTGTGAACTTGGAGCCCAAGGGCTGAGGAATCTGCAAACACTATATATTTTCTTCAAGAAAATTTGTTAGACATATGACGAATCATATCACCTAAGATAGACCCAAAATCTACCCATAGAATGTTCTTATCACCATCTAACAAATAAACAAACTTTTAAAATTTTAATCACATTATAGGATTGCTCGTACTTAGTGTTGTCGCACAGATTTTTTAAGCACCGCGACAACGCTCAGATCGGGGGTTGTCACCCTGATCCTTGATCTCTCTGTTTAAGCTGTCTCCTTACAACAAGCTAAGGGGGGTAGACCCTATGGAGAAATGGGATGAAGGAGAACCAGCTGGGAATTAACTGGTTCAGGAGACACAGTGAGGCAATCAAATACTTGATTAAGGCTTAGCAAGATTTAGAATTTGATTAGATTTTAAATGATTAATACCAGTGCCTTATGGAGTCAATGATCCAAGTAATTGATTATCAACTGTTACTTAGAAAACAGAGATATGAAACCTTTTTATAATTCCACGATAAAATTATTTAACAATCACTTGAAAACATTTGCAAAATGTCTATAACATGTAACGAGCATTAAATGATTCAAGCAATGATAATCGATTTCACTAGATGCACAATAACTTAGCAATTAAATTTCAAGAGATACAAATACCTTAATCAACCACGAAATTTAAAAGCTAACCAGTTCAGATCCTAGAATTTAAATGATTATGCTTAAAATCCCAAATCTAGGAAATTTACCACTTTCAAATAGTTAATCTTCAGATATAAAAATTTAAGTATATTTAACTATAGAGAAATGACAAATACCACAAAAATTTACCTTTAGATCTTACCTTAGCACAAAAGACACCAAGAAGAAATTTTAGATCAATAACTTAATTATTCCTTAGGTGAATTTCTCGATATGTTAATCAAGACTAAATGTGACCGAAATAAATCGAAAAAGATTTAATAATTTTTAAATGTTTTTTAGGAAACCCTTAAATATGAAACTTATTTCGATTTAATACTTTAGGATTTCTTAAATTGACAAAATATGAAGTCCCCTTTTTTTAGGAATTTTTTTTTTTTTAGTTTTTAATGTTTTTGGATTTTAAATATTTTTAGATTTTAGAGAAATAAAAACCAAATCGAAATTTTTTTAAAATTTTAATTTTTTAAAGAACCAAACTAAAAGAAAATAAAATCGTTTTTTTTTTTTGAAATGAATGGAGTCCTAACCTAAGTCGAAGACCAAATGAAAAAAAAGGAAAAGAAATACCTACGCTAACCCTACTCATACGCACATAAAAAAAATCGAAAGTTTGCTGTTGCAGGTGAGGTCGATGGCAACAAAGGAGAGGAGCACAATGGCGGAAAGAAGGAATGCGAGAGAAAAACGCAGTTCTGGAGGAACAAGGGGTCTATGGAAGAGCCGCAAGAGACAAGGGAGAAAGGAAATATGCAGGGAGGTAGCAACGTTTGAAGGAGAGAAATGAGTACTTACGCAGTTTGAGGATAGCATATTTGTTTTGCAAGTTGAAGGCAGCGATGGGCGATAACGGCATTAGCGTGAGGAACGTTAGGACGCATGGTTGGAGCAGCTTACTGTTGCGCGTTGATGAGGAGAGTTGGACAAATGCTTTGGTAGCATGGGGAAATGAGGGTGAAGGTTGCGTAGAGTTGCACAGTAGCGAGGAGCGGGAGGATGGCTTCCGGAGACAGGTTTTTTAATGTAGGTCAGCGACGGTGCGAAGGTTAAAGGAGAATGCGGGTTAGGGAAGAGGGCATGCAGAGACGTGGAGAAAGGGTTGAGGAAGCTCACATGGATAAGAGAGGCATTCTAACGACAAAGAGATGAGATGGAACCAGCAGGTTACGCAGCGTGAAAGGAATGAGGAGCTGGAAGGGAAGGGTTTGACGCAAGTTTAGAGATGGCGCTACTTGGACAGAGGGGAGAGGGCTCGAGAGCAGATAACATGGATCTATGTGGGAATGAAGCTGCGTGGAGGAGAATAGACATACGCTGCAAGGGGAAATGTTGTACAATGAATGGATGCTAGAGGATGAGAAAATACAGGGTTTGGTGGCAGCGAGGGTCTTGTAAAAAAAAATGCGAAATTGCATAGTAAACCCCAAAAACCAAGCAACCAATCAATCTGCAAAATGGTGGCCCAAAACTTCCAACATAACCTTTAAAATTTTTTCCACAAATCTTAATTAAATTTTTAAATCGCTATGCTTCAGATTTCTTTGAAACTCTTATGAAATTTCCAGATCTGAAAATAAATAAATTCCTTGCAAAAAATGATGCTGATGGAGCTCCAGAGATCTATATCCTACCCTCCAGGACCTATATCTGGACTCTGCACAGCTTTCAGCTTCAGATCTGCAGCTACAGGACAACAAGAAACACCCAAATGATATAGATATGACCCAAAAAACTAAAACCCAAAAAAAACCAAAGTTAGAAAATTAAAGAAAGTTACAGATCTATGTACATAAATAACATATCTATCAGATCTAGGGAGTGTGAGTCCGACTCTGCTACCAGATCTGATGATATGAGGCTCTCAATAGTCAGATCTATTGATTTAGCAGAAAAAAAAAATTTAAATTTTTTGAATTTTAGAGGAGGTACTGATCTCAAAACCCTTAATGCGTCACCCATAAAAAAATATATCTTATGATAAGCTCAGGATCAAATTATAGTTGAGCTCTTCAGAAAACACGGATCGAGAGTTGGCTGGTTCAGCCGAGAACTTCTCCGAACGCTCGATGATCTAATAATCAAGGATTTTCTTGTGAAATTCAATTCAACTGTCAACATAGAGCGAGAAAACGATAATAAAATTCAGATTTAATAGAGATACCTACTATTATATTCAAAACTTAAATTATCATTCAAACCCTAGCGACTGAGCAAGATACCTGTACTCAAATTGCTCTTCAGAAGCTATTATCACTGACAAAAAAGAAATTACTCACGAAAATAATACACCTTACTGCATTTCCATGAAAAGTAACACCAAAGAAATTTAACCCCAAAGTCTTTTTTTATTGCTCATAAAAAATTACAAGAGAGAGCTTTTCGCTTAGTACACGATCAAAAGATCGGATGAATCTGACTCACAAAATGACCTCCTATTTAAAGATAAATCCTCCAATAGTTATTCGAGTGATCCTTGTAAAAGCAATCTCGACCGTTGATGATGATCAAAATTTCTTTTAATCTCATCTGTCGAAATTTTAAATATTGAGGAATAGTACACGATCAAAAGATCGGATGAATCTGACTCACAAAATGACCTCTTATTTAAAGATAAATCCTCCAATAGTTATTTCGAGTGATCCTTGTAAAAGCAATCTTGACCATTGATGATGATCAAAATTTCTTTTAATCTCATCCGTCGAAATTTTAAATATTGAGGAAATTTCGAATTTTTCAATTAAATGCATTTTAATAAATTCAAAAATTAAAATTTTGCATTAATTTCCTCAAAATTTTGACTTTGACATAACCCCAGGGACCCAAGGGATAAAATTTAGCAAAAAAACCAATTAACCTAGTCCCTGGACCTGTTAAGATTTAATTTTTTAAAGGACCCACGAATTTTGCCTCTGGAAAATTTAAATTTACCTAGGACCTAGGACCTATGAGGGGATAAATTATTTTTCTAACCCTCAAGACACTTTACATCATGATTTTTTACATTTTTTACATCTCAAGGGGGAAAACCCATTTGAAAAAAGACCCTCACAGACTACCCATTTCTGCGACATAAATATAATCCAGTAGACTAAGCAACTTGTAATAAAATAACCTAATCAATTAGTTAGGATTATTCCCAAATCACTTTTACACAGACTCGATCTATAACACTAAGACTCGCCTAAGATCCTGGTGACAAAATTTATTCCGGTTTTGGGGTAAGGCTGAAGGAAAACTCTGCCGACCATCTGAGAATGGATCGGTGAGACAAAAAACCTTCCGGGATGTAGATCGTTACCAAAAAAATAGGTTTACTAGGCAACTACATACATGACATTGATTTGGTGGGATTATTTACATCACATATATGCAGAACGGGTTTACATTATAACATGATAATCAGGCTGATGATGAGACGACACGAACACATCGATTAGGCGCTATCCCTTTTGCGAAAAAGGGGGTGTACTGCCGTGGGTCGTTGACACGTAGTGGTCAACACCTAGCATGTACCACAAATTAGTAGACAATAAACACCATTAAATGCACCCCAAAGTCTTTATTATGATTCAAAAAGCATTCCCAGTGGGACAATAGCATTACAACAAATTTTCTGCAAAATTTTCTAAGCCAAACATCAGATGGCTTGAAACACAAATGACTCATAATTTATAGATAAATCCTCGAAGTGAAAAAATATCGGCTAGCTGGCTTGATCCCTGTCAAAATAGTCTCGGCCGTAAAAAATATTTGATCATTTTTTAATCTCCATTATTGAAAATATTTATTTTTGAGGAGTTTTCGAATTTCTCATTTAACCCATTTTTTATTAGCTCAAAATTAATTATTTTGAGTGAATTTCCTTAAAAAATTGGCTTTGACTTAACCACCAAGGTCCAGGGTCCATTTTTTTTTGAAATTTCGAATATTTCCTTGGTGGGGGACCTCGAAAAAATAATTTCTTTGATACCCACGATTTTTTCCACTTGGAGAATTAAATTTCTCTAGGACTCTAACTTCGACTCTGATTAATTAATTTTCTGACTTAGGATTAATTGAATTTTTGTCAGAAAAATTAATTAATTGACACTTGAGAGGATTAAATATTTTTCCACCCTCTAATATTTTAGCCATGGTGTCTGAGTATGAGGGACCATGCACAAAAATATTTTTTACATAAGATAATTACATTTTCAACCCTTAAAGGGGGAACACCCATTCGGTATAGACCCTCAAATTACACACCCAATTCTGCGACACAATATGATTTAGTAGACCAAGTGATTTGTAATAAAATAATTTAGCTAATTAGCTTAAATTATTCGTAAACCACTTTTACATAAGACTTGTCTAAAACATTAGGACTCACCTAAGACTTTGACGAAGAATTTTATCCTAGCTTTGGGGTGAGGTTGGAGGGAAAAACTCTGTCGACCATCCGTGTTTAGAAACACAGATGAGTCAGTGAGACGAAAAATCTCCTAGGATGAAACTCTTGCCAAAATAATAGTCTCACCTAGGTTGTTACATACATATATGCTCTTACTAGCATCATTTACATTATAAGTTTGCGGAATGGGTTTACAAAGACTCATTGAACTGATGATTGATGATCTGTTCCTTTGAATTTTTTTGGCATATCTACTTCCTTGGAACTTTGATAAAAATGTGTGCAACAGGTCCTATGACTCCTAAATCACTTGGAGGTCATCTATATTATGTCAAATTCAAATATGAAGTATTTACCAAATTTCAAGAATTCAAAGCTAAAGTAGAGAACCTTGCAGAAAGAAGAATCAAGATATTAAGGTTTGATAATGAAGGAGAATACACATCCAAGGAAATTATAGCCTTCTGTAAGGAGTATGGGATTAAGAGAGAGCTGATGGTCCCATATAATTCCAAACAAAATGGAGTTGCAGAATGAAGAATCAGTCCATTGAAGAAAGTGTAAAAGCTATGCTACATGATCAAGATTTACCAAAATTTCTGTGGGGTGAAGCTACGAAGGAAGCTATATGCATACAACATCGAAGTCCCCATAGGTCACTAGATAACATGACTCTTGAAGAAGTATTCATTGGGAAGAAACCAAGCGTGGATCATCTCCAAATGTTTGGTTGTCCTGTCTATATTCATATACCTAAGGACAAGAGAAAGAAGTTGGATCCATCAGGGATGAAGGGAACATTTATTGGCTACAATAACTCTTCTAAGGCCTATAGGATCTACATAAAGGAAGGACACTGAATAGAAGTCAGTCGTGATGTGATGTTTGACGAAAGTATTGCATTCAAGAAATCAAAGGATCTCCTTATGGACTTTGATGATGAAGAACTTTTGGTATTTGAAGAGGAAGTTACTAGGGAGGAAGAAGAATGAAATCATGAAGATGAAGGTCCCAGTGAACCTATACAACTTGTGGTAATCCCTGAAACTAGAAAGAGACCCTCACTGGTTGAAGTCTACACTACTTGATGCAGAAGGTCACGGAGCAGTTCAAGGCACATTCAGGGAAAGCAAGAAGCCCAAATGATATTCTAGGTATGCAACCTATATGACGAAGTTGATAGAAGTAGAACCATCTACCTTTGAAGAAGCTATCACACACCAAGAATGGAAGGATGCCGTGAATGAAGAATATCAATCGATAATGAAAAATGGAGTTTGGAAGATCGTACATAGGCCTGAAGACAAATATGTGGTAACTTCCAAGTGGCTTTATAAGATTAAACATGCAACAAATGGAATTATTGATAAATAAAAGGCAAGATTTATGGCTAGGGGCTTCTCTCAACAGGAAGGCATCGATTATGAAGAGACATTTGTTTCGATAAAAGGGTATACAACTATACGTTCGTCGGTCTCTTTAGCAACATCGATGGAATGAAACATCCACCAAATGGATGTCATTCCTGAATGGCACAATTGGTGAGGAAGTCTATATAGAGAAACCCTTGGGATTCTAAGTTAAAGATAGAGAGGCATATGTTTGCAGATTGAAGAAGGCATTATATGGCCTCAAGCAAGCTCTAAGGGCATGGTCTGCTAGGATGGATGCATACATACAAAGATTAGGCTTCACAGAGAGGTCTGTTGATCCGAACCTTTATATTAAAGTTGTGAAGGGAGAGTCGGTAATCATTCTTCTGTATGTGGATGATCTTCTCTTGACAAGTGTGGAAGGTCGAAATGAAGAATGTAAGAAGCAACTAGCAACAAAGTTTGACATGAAGGATCTAGGACTAATGCACTACTATTTGGGGGACTGGAAGCCTGGCAAGGACCCGATGAGATCTATCGATGTCAAGGGAAGTATGTGAACAAGATGTTGAAGAGGTTTGACATGATGGATTGCAAACTAATGACAACCCTGATGATCACAAACTTGAAAAGACTTAAGGAGTTCCGAATCGAGCCCTGTGGATCCTACTAGATATAGACAATTGATTGGCTCATTGATGTACTTTGTGAATACACGACCAGACATATGTTTTGCAGTAAATGTTCTCAGTCAATTCCAAGTGGAGCGGAAGCATTATTACACAGTAATTTGTCACTATCCTCATTTCAATCCTTCTACTGTGTCAAGTGTCAAATCAACATGTTTATATCTTCCCACTGATAAGCAAATGCTCTCTGTTACCGTAAATGACCCTTATTCCTTAAGTTTCTGCCTCGTCGTGAGAAGACCCTTAATATACGCGACGTTCCCATATCCATAACGCTCTCGTCGCGACTCCGTTGCCGGTGTACATTTGTTTCTCGCGACTATCAGATTTCTAGGCTCGGCGCAAGGTTATGAGTTATTTCTTGCGACGATGAATCTGTGTGCATTACCTCATCGCGATGCTGTCGCGTAATCTGTTTACGTTCCGTGACGATCTAGATTGGGCGAATTTGTTCCAACAGTCGGCCCTCTGGATGTCTCCAAACCTGGTTATTGGCATAGTTTGTGTTGCCCTTCCTCCTCTGGTATGGCAGTTTTGTCATTTGTGCTACCTTCCTTGAGGATGAGCTCTCTCTTCCACCTTTCATAGAGACTCCTTCTCCTATTTAAGTACTCACCTTTGATATGATCAGCTAGTTAGTAATTCCTTAGGTTGAGTAGCGCTGCTAGTGCTTTTGATAGATAGCTGTTGTGGGTGTGACAAGTGTGGGATTGTTGATAGCTTGTGGAAGGTTGTGGAGTGCCCTTAGCCTTGTGTTAAAGCTTATGAGTGAGAGAGAGACATTGTATGTTGGGAGATTCATCTTTGAAGAGTGCTTGAGAAACATACTGGCTGGATCCTCTGAGAAGGCTTGTGACGTCAAGACTCGGTTGTAAGCTTGCTCTCATTTTATTATTAATACAATCAATGATGTTGTCCTATGTCTTGTATGTAGTTTACTTGATAGCTCATGACTTCTTGACTTTGTGAGTAAATAAATCATTGTTGTTTTCCGGTTACGTGCTTTATTGTATTTTCTTTGCAGTGTTTCAGGTTGATCACTCGTTGAGGAGAAGGAAACGGAACCCGGAGCAGCGCAACAAAACCTCATAGACCACCGGTTGAGGTAGGCCTCCAACAATGACTGTTTAAGGAAATCTATTGTTGATCTGTCTTTGTTGTGACTAGACCCACTCTAGGGCTAAAGGGGTTGCCTCTGTCCACAGAGGGAACACTTTCCTTCATCACGAGTTGGCGACTCCGCTGGGGAAGCAGTTGTATGTTTTTCTCTTGATTTCTTTTGCTTGATTTCGAGTCCACGTCTTTTGGATTTTGGGATTGTACCATCAGTCTCCTGGGTTACCTGGGTCAATTTGGGAAATCTCTTTGTTGCCTATAACAATAGACTGGTCTCTGTTTGGGAGTTTTTCTTTGCCTTTTATTGTTTTTAAGATTGTCGTTGAAAAATTTTAAACAGTCGCGCCAACATCGCGCTGTCCTTGTTTTGTAAGTCCGTGCGTCGTTAAATCTTGTCACACAGTCACAACGACTTACCGTCACGTGAAAGACGTGTACTTCCGCGACGAAGTCGCTCTGTTGCTACAACTAGTGGCTGATTGGCACTAGTTGTTTGTGGTACACCCGTGACGATTCCTGTAGAATTGTTGTTTTCAATTCTGCCTCCTGAATTCATCAATCTGGTCCATCCCTTGTCGTCCTTCTCTCATCTATTTGTTTGTTTTAATTGCTTTTAGTTAAGGTGCTCACTTTTCGGTTTTATTAAAGTGAATCTTGTCTTTTTGGCTTTGTACCTAGTTTTTCAAGTTTTGAATTATTTGGCTTGGTTACTTGTCTGTTCAAGATTCATCTGCAACCCTCCTGTCGGTGTGTTTGAAGTCTTTTCATCGCTTGTTTCTTGCTGATTGATGTTTAGTGTTATTTGTTGAACCAATTTCCATGTTGATTCAATTGTTTCACTATCATAAATATATTACAGTTGTTTGGGTCAATCAGTTGCACGCTTGCTTGTTTGTTTCTTTAGAATTCAAAGCTATCAAAATCAAAATATTGCATTCATTAGTATATGAAAGCGAAAGTGTATTTTGCATTTCAAGTTTTTCATGTTCGAAAAATTAGAAAGCAAATTTTAAAATCTTTCATTAGTAGTATCCATGCACTGTAGGGATTGAGGGGTTGGTACATTGTGTCGCTTGAGTGATTGCATTTGTTGGCCTTGGTTTTGTCTTGATTTGGGAATGATCTCTCTACCCTTCTGTAAGGAGTTCATCGAAATGAAAGGTGCTTTATTCATTCTAGTTGCATCCTAGGTTTTGATATACATACAGTAAGGCCTGGAAACTGGAACATAATTCAAGATCAACTCTAAAATGAACTGAATAAACCTAACAACGCATTGGAACATAACGCACGTTATTTAGAGATCTAGGCTAGAGACTTGCTCTGGCGTCGTTAAACCTAGTCTCTATTGTTTTCACTTAAGGTTGGATGATTCTTCCTTCTGTGATCCAATAGCTGCTAGCACGGACTTACACTCCCAGTACTGTCGAGTATATGTTGGGGGACCCCACTAGGTTATCATCCTATATCCTTAGGAAGCCGTGTCTGCCGCCTTGCAAACCGTAACGCACCGAACACAACATTCAGGAAGATTGGCTGCCGTACTGAAAGTCCTTAGTTTTCATATGATTGCCAAGGTGTATATGCAATTTTACAGGTTGTTTGGTAAACCTTTTGCCTAGTTCTCTAGAGTAGTCACTTTCATTCATTTTCGGACTCCCTAAAAGAAAAGGTCCATCTGAGCACTTGTCCTTTCAGGCTCATCAAATATTCGAAGGCGACTAGAGTCATTTTTTCGTCATTTTCTCGACTCTTTAAAGATGAAAAGGTCAAGTTCTGTTCCTATGTCTTAAAATTTATTTGGTCACGTTCACATTTACCCTGTTAGATCTTGTTTGCGTTTTAGTTTGCGTAGGGTTTTTTCCTTACTCATTAGTTTTCCTAGGATTTTGAATTGAATTATCTTGGCGGAATCATCGATCCCGTCTCCCGTTCCAAGTGACCAAGGGTCTCCATCTTCTGTCACTCCTAAGGTACCAGTTGTTAGTGATACTCTTCCTGTTATCTGGAGTATCCAACCGCTTGATTCTCGCGCTCTAGAGGACGAGTTTTACGACATTCATTGGAACTCCGTTTGGGAGCCTTCCGAAGAAGACTTTCTCATTACTCCTGGTCTTTCGGTTCCGATGTCTTCCTCCGATATGGATGAGATGACCCCCGTCTCTGGTGAAGAATCCTTTGTGGCAAGAGGTGAAATACCTACGCCTACGGAAACTTCACCCTTCCGTGTCACTTCCCTTAGTGTCTCGTTGCCTTTGCGCTATAATGCTTTGGCGGATATCCTTGGTTCTAGATCTCCCCTTTCGAGTTCCATATGGTCTCGTACTGTCCCTCCGACTTTGGAGCCTTTTACACCCCAGATTCACAATGTGACTGTCACATTTGTTCTGACTATTCCAACTGTTTGTGTGGCTTCTTCAATCCCTGTTGTCAGTGCCGTCAGTGCTTCTTCGGTGGTGACTAACATCGCCGGGCCTTCTGCTGGTCCTACCAATAGTGGCCCAATGGCAGGAGTTGTTAATCCTACACTAAGTGCCCCACCTTCTTCTGGTTCCTTTCCAGCAGGGGGGCATATGATCAATATATACAAGCTCTTTAGAACCCGGATCCACAAAATCCGTTTCACTATTATAATTCTCGCGGAGCTCATGTTTACTACCCCGACCTATGCCATCTCAACCTGCGGTTGAGGTCACGATTCCGTTGTCTGTTGCTTGGGGCACCACTGCTTATCATGGTGGCCAAGCACCACCTGCAAATCTTCAAGGACCACCCTATCAAGGTCAGTCGTCTTACGGGTAGCCCCCTCATGACAGCAGTATTACGGACAACTTTATCCAGGGGAACTTGGAGGTCCACAAGGACAACCCTTCCGGGGACAACCTTCTGCCTTTGGTGGTTCATCTTTTACCTATTTTGGGCAACCTTTTGGTAATCCGGGACAACCTTACATACAACAAGGCCAACCTGGTATCTAACAAAGCCACCCTTCTGGGCAAGTTGGTTAGCCTCATGTTCAGCAAGGCCAACCCACTGTCCAGCCTAGTCAACCATTTGGACAAATTGGTCAGCCTCAAATCCAACTAGGCCAACCAACCGTCCAGTTTGCTCAGCTATCTGGCCAGTCAGGACAACCCTTAGTTGTGCAAGGTCAACCCAATACCTAGCAAGCTGAACTTTCTAGGCAAATGGGTCAACCTCAATCTCAACCAGGTCAACCTTCTAGCCAGATGGCTCAGCGTCAGTTCTCCCAAGGATATCCATCTAGGACTGATCAACCGGGCACTCAAACGTTCGTTGCTTCTCAAGCTCCACCCGGTTTTCAGCCCCAGTCTGGGTTCCAGACCCAATCCGGTCTCCAAATTCAAGTTGGATCCCAACCCCAACCTGCTTATCAAATGCAGTCTGGCCCCTAGGCTCAGTTTGGAGCCCAATCGCCTTATAATTTTCAGCAACCCCAAGGGCAAACTCAACTTGCTCCATACCAAAATTATCAACAACCACAGGTTAACCCTTATCAGAATTTTCAGCAGCCATATGTTGCTCCTGTGTGTCAAGTTGGTAATCAGTGGAATGTAGGGGGTCAAATCCAGGGTCAACCATCCAGTTATAGCTATAACCCCTATGGACAAAATCCCTACAGGCCAAATCCGTCTGGACAAAGTTAATGGGGGCAACAGGGAACTGGGTGGAACTTTGGTGTTGTTTCTTATCCGCGGCCTCAGATGTCCTTTAACCCTCAATTACCCTTTCTAGCAACGTTGGAATTACCGAACGTGTCCAAACTTGCTAATGTCCCAAGCTCATGTCATGACCTATCACCTATGGTGTTCGTCAAATTCATGGCTTGATGATTCAATCCGGCTCCGCCTTTTTCAACGAACTCTCATTGGCTCTGCTGCTAAATGGTATATTGAGTTAGCTCGCGGATCTTTTCAGGACTTTAACTCGTTGGCTATGGCATTTTTAACCCATTTTCAGTTGCCGATTCGGTATGAAACGGGCACACTTCTCCTGACATCCTGAAAACAAACCACGACCATGCATATCTCTGATCATATCCATGAATGGAGACGACGTCGCCGTTTGATTAAGTTCTGGATTCCCGATCAACTTTTGACTGACTGGTTCACGACCTCATTCGTCGGTCCGATAGCCCAGGACATTGTTATGGGGGCATGTGTAACTGAAGAGCAAGCTATTGCGCCTGCTCAGTACCTTGACTTGGTTTACTCCTAGTCTGGTATGTTATATGATATTTGCTGGATGCTCTGAGGCCCGAAACTTCCAAAGCCTCGTTAGCACCATTTGTCGACGGCGTCATCGGTTCTGTCAATACGTCCTTTAAGAAATCTTCCGTGAACCCTGGGAAGCAAAAGTTGAATGTTTCAAATGAAAACACTTCTTAGGCCGTATCCAATTCTGGTAACACTTCCGAGGTTAACGCCGTTAAGTCTACCACGACGGAGAAAGCTTCACAAGGAAAAAATAAGGCCGACCAACTGAAGCAGGATTCCCCTAAACCTCCACTCGAGGCAAGTGCCAAACGCAAACCTAAGTGTCCTTGCCTTATCTGTGACGAGGATAACTATACCAAAGACTGCCCGAGGCGGTCTGAAGTTAGTTGTCTGTTGAAAGGTGCCCCCGGGACCCCTGCCGTGCTCAAAGAACCTTTTCCCTTGCAGCAAACTCAAATGGTGGTTGATCCATCTCAATCCTCTTCTCCCTTTGGTTCTCAGGAATTTATGGTTGGGACGATTCCCGTCCACATTAGTACTCGGGCAAAAGAGTATCTGTTGCCTGTCGGGAAGGAAACTGAGGTCCCCTCTAGTGTTTCTCCATCCAGTTCTGGTCCCCTCCATATAGAGCGACCTAGCACTGAAAGGGTCATCAGATCCCCTCCTAAAGGGGTGCTTTGGAAGTCTTCTTACAACCCTAATGCTCGTGTTGCTCAGCACTATAGCATCGTTGAGGACTTAGCCCAGGTTTCGTCAACTATGTCCGCATTAGAAGTTCTCCAGCGCTGCCCCTCTCAGAGGAAGTCCTTGCTATCGACCATCGGTGGCATTGACCTGGCCGACTCGGATTTGATCACTTTTGACCTAGACAGTCATGTATCAAGCTGCCTCACCAAATTGCCTTCCTTATTCAAGTCATCATCAATTCTAAAACTATTCACCGCACGGTCATTGATGAAGGTGCTTCTACTTGCATTATGTCTGTTGCTTGTTGGAAGGCTATCGGTTCTCCGACTCTAAGCCAATCTCCCACGACCTTGGAAGCCTTTGATGGAAGAGAGTCTCGTCCTTATGGTATCCTCTAGCGCTTGCCTATTACTTTGGAGGGGAAGACGGTCGAAGTTCTCGATGCCAATTTAACTTACAACCTCCTTTTAGGACGAAGTTGGACATATGCCATGCGAGCCGTGGCTTCATCTCTATTTCGTGTTATCCGTTTTCCTCATTAGGGGAAGATCGTCACGGTAGACCAGTTGTCTTTCTTCGCCCCATCTTCCTCCGATGGCAACGTGCCTTTCATGGAGCATTCCTCCATTCCATGTGAGAGTGTGGGTGCTGGACTCTTTAAAGATCCCACCTTTATGGGTGTTTTTTCACTCCCACCTCCCAACATCGCTCCCATTAATATGATTTCTGTTCGGTCTGATCCTTGGGTTCTTCCTCCTGTTGATCGGATAGAACCCTGGGGCGATGAGATGTCGTTGAGTCCTGCCGAGCTCAACTACGTCGAAATTGTTTCTGCATCGGCTCCATCCTCTGAATCTGCTCTTTTGAGCAGAGCTCTCGACTCATACATTCAATCCCCTTGGCTTGGAGATGGCGCTTCTTCGGACCAGGATGCTCGGCGACGGATTCGCCATCATTCTCAACCTTCTCGCATTATTGGCAACACCTTGTACTGTCTCGACACCGACTCTGTTCTTCGCCGATGTTTAATGTTCGAGGAAGCCGAACGAGTTTTAAATTATTGCCATTCCTGCCCTTGTGGTGGTCATATGTCCGGGTATGCTACTGCTCAGAAGATCCTCCGCGCTAGTTATTTTTGGCCTTCTATTTTTAAGGATTGCATTCTTGCTGTCCGCCCTTGTCATGAATGCCAAATCTACCAACGGAAGATGCACGCGCCTCCTGCTCCTTTGCACCCTGTTGTTACTGTCGGCCCTTTTGCCAAATGGGACATTGATTATATGACCTGTAACCCTCGTTCGGCCGGGGGGCATGGGCATATCATCGTTGCCATTGATTATTTCATGAAATGGACCGAGGCGATGCCTACACCATCTGAAGACGGTCACACAACGGTGCAATTTTTGTTCAATCATGTTATTTCACGATTGGGAGTCCCTCAGGCTATCGTCACTGATCACGGTAAACATTTCCGTAATCATATGATGACCGAGTTAACAACCTAGCTGGGCTTGCGGCATGATAGCTCAACACCGTACTATCCTCAGGCCAATGGCCAAGTGGAAGCCGTCAACAAAGTTTTAGTCACGATGCTTCAATGCACCATTGACATGCACAAGTCCAACTGGCATTTGATGTTGTTCTCCGCCTTATGGGCCTACCGAACTTCAGTGAAGGATGCCACCGGGTTCACCCCATTCCAATTGGTCTACGGTCTGGAGGCCACCCTTCCGATTGAGTGTGAGATCCCTTCTCTTAAATTAGCTGTCGAATTACTCCCCAACACTACTCCAGTAGAAGAACGTCTTCTCTACCTAGAGCGGTTAGACGAAACTCGTCGACTAGCCTCTCTAGCCATTGAAGTACAGAAGAAGAGAGTGAAAACTCACTTTGATCATACTGTTCATCCTCGTTCTTTCGTTGAAGGAGATTTAGTCCTGCTCTATGATCAAGCAAATGATAAGCTGGGGGCAGGGAAATTCGAGCCTATGTGGCATGAGCCTTATATTGTGAAACAAGTTTTGCGAAAAGGGGCCTATGAGCTGATTGATTATGAAGGGAACCCTCTAGATAAGCCCTGAAACGGGCTTTATCTGAAAAAATATTATGCATGAATCCCATGCATCTAATTTGTACATACGTGTGGCTTTCAGAATGTGCGTTTTCAGTGTGTGTTTGTTTGTACGGCTTGGTGTGTAGGCGTAATCGCCACTTATTGCGTCTTTTTACTTCTTGTGCAGATGTTTGGTACACCTTACATTGGTTTCGCTGATGGTGCCTGCCGTAGTACCCAGAATCTTTCCTCCGCGGCATGGGTGATCTACGATCCTCATGGTGAATTAGTAGATCTTCAGGGCGTTTGTCGGGGTTGCACCACAAACAATGTCGCTGAATACAACGTTGTTATTGAATTGCTGGCCGAGGCAATTAACCTTGATATTCGTGCATTGGTTGTGAATCTGGATTCTCAACTTGTTGTCCACAAACTCAATGGGTGTTATTCCATCAAAGATCATCGAATTTTAAGGTTGTATTTACTTGTTAAATTATTCGAAAGAAGTTTTGATTTTATTACGTATCAACATATTCCAAGAAGATTAAACACGTTAACTGATGCATTAGCAAATCATGTATTAGATAGACATTTACACAACATGTAAATTTAACATTTTACAAAAGCATTTAGACACAATAATGAACCATAAGATAGCATGTATATATATATATATATGTCGTGTGGCACACTGAGGCGCTAAAAAATAAGTGTATATGTCAAAAATAGAGTCTGTGTACATCCGAGACACGTCTCTCAAAAAATTAGTAGCAAATAAAACCTAGGTGTCTACTGCGGTGGGTTATGCTCCCCATAGCAAACCACCGCTCGTACGACTCGTCTCAAGAGTCTATGCATCCTAGGCATCACCCCTATTGTATGTATCTGATACTCCAGGGGAACCTCTTCGATCCCCCTGTAATCTGGGATCCCCTCTGTCAGGCCCTCAAGGTTACGGGCCACTGTCTCCACTGAATTGCCAGCTGGAGGAACCAAAGCCAGCTCGCTGATGACTTGTGGTTTCCTCCGTGCCTCTCGAGCCAGTCCCACAAGCTTCTCTGGTCCCACATTTGCAGTAACGTAGGATACATCATTAAGGCATATGCATGAAAAATTTAAAAAACATCACTAAAGACAAAATCCAAAAAATAATGTGATCGAGTGTTTACCTCCATCGTCCCATTACTCACCAGCGAGTAGCATCATGTCGGGGTACCCTCGAAAATCCATACCTGCGTATGGCCAATCCTCGACGAAGATCGTCTGATGATTCAGCCACTTTCAGAACAGTGTCCCCCATGACACTGGTCGACCGCCACCCCCTCGCGGCATGACATGTGCCCAGCGAGTAATTCGGGTCTCTTGTGGTCTCGGATCTCACTGCCTTAGCCCAGTTGTACATCGTCGGGTTAAGGCACTCAAGAGCCAACCGAAGGTGGGTCTTTGTTGCCTGATGCTGGGCCTGGGAGCCCGCTGCTCTCGTCACCATAAATAGAACCGAACGAAGAATTAGGTCCTCCACTGAGGGAATCGCCAATTTCCCACTAGTACCTGATTTACGTGCCCTTGGGCACACCCGAGCTATCAGCATATCCAGTGATTCCCCGCCAGTTTGTTGGCCCTCTAAAAATAGGCCTCTCACCACGACGGGACAATCCAGTCAAGAAATAAATGTCTGTAGCATCAAATTCAATGTCTTTGCCCCGGATGACAAATTTTCCATCCGTTGGGTTCCAAGCACGAATCAATAGCTCTAACAAATCGGGTTGGGCCCGAAGATGCGGAGTGAGGAAAAATTTTAGTTACCCGCAAGCACATAAAGCATTTCGACACCCAGCATCAGCGAATGCTTGTTCGTCGTTGACGTCGTGCATTTGTTCCTGCCAAACGAATGCCATGTTGTCCTGCATTAAAAAGAAAATGAATTAGAACTCTTTTCATAAAATTAAATCCATAATTTATATAAAAATTCAGCTTCGCGTCACCGTTGCGACCGTTTTCCAAATAGCGGCCACGGCGCAGAGTCAATAGTTTATTTTTCCTACGATCGTCGCGAGAGTACATTTGTTTCTCGTGACGATCACGGAGGTTGGTGCATGTAACTACGCTTGGTCATCGCGAACCCAAGCGGCTTTTCCGCGACGATCAAGAGGCAGACTCAGATTTGAAAATCCGCCTAAACCCACTTATCTAACACTAAATTGCATAAAAAAAACTACTACAATGCAACGCGAGGGAGAATGTACTTACTTGGCGAAAGTTTCAGGACGAACCATGGACGGATGGCGCCGGAATCATCTTGAGGAATTCGGTCAAGTTGGTGCTCCAAATGCCCAAAGGTAAAAATGTGCAATGTGAATGGTAAAAAATGAATTACCGCACCCCTTTTTATAGTAATTTTTTGAAAAAAATTAAAAATTATACTTTAGGGTGTGGGTTTCTTCATTTATATTGCATTTTTAGTTAGGGTTTTCTGGGTTTTGACCTTACTTTCCGCATACATTATCTATTTATGTCGAATGGGTCTTACGTGTGACGTGTTTTGTGCAGCACTATAGGTGGTGGGGTTATGTCATACTTCGTATACACTTGATCCATATTTTTCAAAGTCCTCTTTAAGCTCTTTTCCGACTCAAAAGACGAAAAGATTGCCGAGTCATTCCTTTTGGCTCGTTAAACAAAATAAGAGGCAGTTTGCTTTAAGCTCTTTTTCGACCGTGTAAACACGAAAAGTTCGTCGAACTTTTGTCATTTCAAGTCTGATATTGGTTACGAGACGACGTGTCTTCGATCGCTTTTCTACTCTTTTGGATTGAGGTCACTAATCATGAAAAGTACTCCTTGGTTGTAATGATCACGCGGTTCTCTCGAGTATTGTTTTATGCTTTTTCGAGCTCGAGGGACACAAATCTATGAAAAAGGACCCCCTCTAGAGTTTTCTTTTCCGTGTCTTTTTCAAATTCCCTAAGCATAAAAAGACTCCGAGTTTTACCTATGTCGGACTCGTTAAACCCTGACGACATTGGACTCGTTACCATGACGAGACTTGAGTTTCTCCTCCCTAGGGCTCGTTAAACTATTACTAGGTTGGATTCGACCGAAGGTCGAACTTATATTACAAGCATATGTTATCCCCTTCAAGCTTGTTTTCAAAAAATAATTGGGGTACTCGCCAGCAATGGTGGGGGAAAATTTGGAAATCATCATTGGTTATCTATGGCAGCTAGTCACTCTTGAACATCGACACTTTTGCCTCTTGTCAGGTTGGATTATCCATATATCGTCATCTGGCCTTCCGCGGTTTCTGGTTGCCATTTTGCCTTATTCCATCTCATCCATGTTGCTTCCATCAAGCATCTGATCCCTTGGTATCGAAATGCTGCCACGTTCTGGAGTCGTGTTGCCGTTATGTTCAAGAGTATAATCTTTTTGTAGTTTACATCCTTACCTCCTCCTCTGATCTTATGTTTCACCATCTACTATTTGTTCCTTATCTCGTGTCGTTGATGGGGGGAACATCATGGCCCTCCTGCGACAAATCGTCTCCTGTCGACACCAGCTCATTATCCAGGAGATTGATCTAGAGATCCCTTTCAGTACCTTGGAGCTTGCATGCCTCAATGGCAAGTTCTTCGTGTCTGACGACAAACCTTCCTCATTGGTCTTCGATTGGGTGATTCCATGAGTGTTCGACTTCAGCTCATTTTTCACACTTAGTGGATTGTACTGGGCAGTACCTTGAGAACCGTTGGCATTATTGGTGGTTTCTCTCGCGTTTGTTACCGATTTACATCATTGGCCGGTAATCAAGCGACTTTCTATCATGCTCGACTTCAACACATTTGCTCGCATGCTAGAATTTGTACTATGCATCCGATGGGTTTCAAGACCCCGAACTAAGATTACACATGTTCGGACTGCGTGGATTGGTTCGTGATTACATGACTCTTTGATGGATGGCTGCGACCATACCTGAGTCTTCATGGATGGTTGCGACCATACCTTTATCATTATCATGGTCTTATCATCTGGGTGGCTGCATACATACCATAGACCAAGTTTTATATGTCCTATGGATGGCTGCGTCCATGCCTAGACTATATGTGTTTTACTATTACAGATATCAGTTGTACTTGCGCCTGCAGGATCTTCAAGGTGGTTCCGGTTCAGATAGTTTCGTAAAGCATTTCACCCCTCCCACTCTCTCAGGCTTCACACTTTAGGGGGCATCTGTTACACAGTAATTTGTCACTGTCCTCATTTCAGTCCTTCTACTGTGTCAAGTGTCAAATCAACATGTTTATATCTTACCACTGATAAGCAAATGTTCTATGTTACTGCAAATGACCCTTATTCCTTAAGTTTCTACCTCGTCGCGAGAAAACCCTTAATATATGCGACGTTCCCATATCCATAACAGTCTCGTCGCGACTCCATTGCCGGTGTACATCTGTTTCCCGCGACGGTCGGATTTTTAGGCCCGGCGTGAGGTTATGAGTTATTTCTTGCAACAATGAGTCTGTGTGCATTACCTCATCGCGATGTTGTCGCGAGTAACCAATTTACGTCCCGCGATGATCCAGATTGGGCGAATTCGTTCCAACAGTCAGCCTTCTAAATGTCTCCAGACCTGGTTGTTGGCATAATTTGTGTCGCCCTTCCTCCTCTGGTATGGCAGTTCCGTCATTTGTGCTACCTTCCTTGAGGATGAGCTCTCTCTTCCACCTTTCATGGAGACTCCTTCTATTTAAGCACTCACCTTTGATATGATCAGCTAGTTAGTAATTCCTTGGGTTGAGCAGTGTTGCTAGTGCTTTTGATAGATAGCTGGTGTGGCTGTGACAAGTGTGGGATTGTTGATAGCTTGTGGAAGGTTGTAGAGTGCTCTTAGCTTTGTGTTAAAGCTTATGAGTGAGAAAGAGACATTGTATGTTGGGAGATTCATCTTTGAAGAGTGAATTCTTGAGAAACATACTAGCTGGATCCTCTGAGAAGGCTTGTGACGTCAAGACTCGGTTGTAAGCTTGCTCTCATTTTATTATTAATACAATCAATGATGTTTTCCTATGTCTTGTATGTAGATCATTGTTGTTTTCCGGTTACGTGCTTTGTTGTATTTTCTTTGCAGTGTTTCAGGTTGATCACTCGTTGAGAAGAAGGAAATGGAACCTGGAGCAACGCAACGGAACTTCATCGACCACCGGTTGAGGTAGGCCTCTAACAATGACTATTTAAGGAAATCTATTGTTGATCTGTCTTTGTTGTGACTAGACCCACTCTAGGGCTAGAGGGGTTGCCTCTGTCCGTAGAGGGAACACTTTTCTTCATCACAAGCATGATCATTGGATAACAACAAAACATATACTGAGATATCTACGAGGAACAATTCACTACTGCCTGAAATATGATAGGAGGAATGATGTCTATTTGATTGGATATACAAATTCTGATTGGGGAAGTAGTGAGCAAGATGGAAGGAGCACTACAGGAGGATGTTTTAGTTTGGGATCCTCCATGATCTTGTGGATGGGCAGAAAACAACATATGGTTGCTTTGAGTAGTGCTGAGGCTGTGTATATTGTAGCATGTGAAGTAAGCAGAGAAGCTGTTTGACTTGTTTGAAGGACCAATGGACCCTACTGTGATACATAGTGATAACACTAGTTGTATAAGATTGTTTGAAGACATAGTGTTTCATGGAAAGACAAAGCATATAAATAACAAGTATCACTACATTCGGAAGCTAGTACGAGATGGTGTATTGTAGCTATGGTATATCTCCACTCATGAACAGGTAGCTGATATTTTGACAAAATCTCTTCTGAACAAGAAGCTTATGTATTTGAGAGACAAGCTTGGTTTGGTTGATATATCCTCCGTGGTTGAGAGGGAGAGATAGGCACATTCATTCTTGTCTTCACTTGGGAAGAAAGAATGGAGGATTGGGTAAGCTTTCGACATCCGATACTCTTTGAGGTGTGGTAGGGCATCCAAGATAAGAGTAGTCGTAGAGGATCAATATTCTTTGAGGATTGGCTATCTAAGATAAGAATAGTCCTGTTGGAACATGCTCTGAGAGAACCCAGGTGGGGTATGTTCTTAGAGAGAATGATGAAGGTGTCTATAAATCATTGGTCTCGCCAACATTGTGCTCTGATCTTGTGGAGAGATAGAGTAGTTAGTCAAGGCCTTGCTATATGGCAATGTTGGTTGATATGATGCTAAATAGATGGGTTACCGTTCCAACTCTTCTTATGAGATCTCTTTAGATTGAGAATGTCCATATACCATTTATGAATACCTCCCTAGTTAAGAGGGATTGTTGAAAAAATGTGTAACTAGGTTTGGTCTTCAAAAATAAGAAATGTACTTTTGATTCTTGTATATTGTAAAATGAAAGGAAAAAATTATTATTATTATCTTTCGAGCTTGGGTTTCATGCTCAAGGTCTTTTATTTTATAGTTCAAACACCCATTGAGTGCTTCTAGGAATTGTCCTAGGTCAAGAAGCAAAAGAATCATTGTCATAAGTTGTAGCACATTGTAACTTGTAAAGAAAATTATTTTTGTTATTAAAAAGTTTCAAAATACCCTTCAAGACCAAGTCGGCTTGACAACTGGGAAGTTGGCCTAATTTGAGGAACCATGTCCACCTTAAGAAGCCTATATAGAGGAGGGAACTCTACCTCCTTGGAAGACATTCATCACTCACTCGTTCAAGCGAAGGAGGAAGAGGAAGAAGGCAACAAAGATGGAAGAGGATGAAGAGTACTTGTTTCTAGGCTATTTCTCTGTCACACATGCAAAGGAAGGCTAGGGTTTCTATTGTTGGTCTAGGGCTTTTCTTTTGTAGGTTCAATCTTGAAGAAGGAAGGGAAAGAAGGTCATATTAGGCCATCCTCAAAGCACCAGAAGGAGGAGAAAGCCAAGTGAAGGTATGAAGAAGTCTTGGGAGGACATAATAAGCTCAGACTTGTGGCAGCGACTGCTGTTGGGAGGGCCGAAATTTTCAGACCTGCAGTAGAGGCCAAAATTTTTGAAGCTGGGGGTCGAAGTTGTGCTGTTGGAAGATATTTGATTGGGTTTGACTTGGACAAAAGAAGCACATCATCCGGGGGGGTTGGACTTGGTCTTGGTCTTGGTCTAGAGGTCTTGGAATTCATCAATTGAAGAATCTATAAGAAGATAAGAGATTTGCGGTTTTTCCTCTCAAGTGGAGAGGTTTTGGCCCTGGCTTGCAGTCTACATTCTGTGTTCTTGTTCTTCTTGTTTTGGTAGTTGTTTGATGATATACAGACATAATAATAAGTAAGAAAAAAGTAAAAAGAGATCACAAGCAGTTATCAAGAAAAGCGATATCACTCTAATCATTGCCCTATAAATTTCTCAACAGAAAAATTTGGAGATTTTATTGTATTACAACAATGTTTTAATGCATATCTGCAAGATAATACTCAATATACTTGTGAAGACAATGTTGAAGAAGGCTCAAACAACAAGTATATTAATCCTTGGTTTAGATCTATTTTTTTGTTCAATATACGAAGGTTAAACTAGCTAATTAATGATGAAACTTGAAGTACATGCTAATAAACTAAACTAAAATATAAAATAAAGTTTTTTATTTTATTTTATTTTTTATTTTAAAATAAAGATGGTTGTTGAGAAATGACTTACCCTTTACCTCAAGATGTCACCCCAAGGTTGTTGGATTGTAAACCACAATCACGTTCAAGTTGACAACATACTTTGGACAATGAGGTGAGCTTGGAATCGAGAAGAGTGTATTGCCCCCACCTTTGCATAAAACTCTTCACAACTTTTCAGATCCAAATAGGAGTAGCCTCTAGCGAGATGCCTCCAATATTTGGGTCGACTATGTGATGGAATGCCCTTCAACCGATTGAAGCTATCCCTTAAAGGGATTGGTCCAACCCTTGGTTTCGTGTCTCTCCACCTACAACAAGTGTGATGAAGTAGATTAGTGCCTAGTCCACCCTTTATGTGCGGCTATGTAGCCCCTCAATGGATCATTCCTCCAACACGTGTGATCTTTATTAATTGTAATTTTTTTTTATTATGAGCTCCGTTGCAACATATATCAAGAGACATAAAACAAGAAAAACCAACCTGCACAATAATAACTAGGCGTTTATAAAAATGAAAGTTCTAAATTATGGCATTAAAATGATCTCACAAATCAACAACTTCAACTAGAGACTATCCTTTTGAATTTCTCTTTAATGGCTAGTCAACTCTCTCTGAAAATAATTTACTTGCCATCCACATGTTGAAGACTAAGTAAGATTTTTAATAAAAATATTACATTCCGATGCTTTTGCCCCATTTAGGGGGTTCAACTTGGCTCACAAGCCCCTTAGTAATCCAATGTTCCCTTTGCACTTGATCCATAATTTGAAGAGGTGAGGAATAATGGTCCAAACATGCTCAACGTTCCATTGACGGTTAGGAGAACAACTCAACTTGTGTGGAACATGGTATGATTTGGTCCCTTGAAGCTTGATTTGGTTGAAAGGATCTTTGACTTTACAATGGTTATCTTTGCGTCCACTTGATAACATATGGTCCTCTAGACCCCCAACGTTCACCTCTTGACCTTGCAACGACTATCTTTGACCTCAAATGACTACCTTTTTTGGTCCAAATGGCTACGAGTAACTCTACCTTGCCACCTTTAGCTTGGATCTACAACATTCTAGTGCCTTTTGCCTTGATTTCATTTTCCTTTGTTGTTTTTTGCCTTTATTTCACTTGTTACTAGCCTTATTGGCTAGAATAGTGCCCTACATTGTGACATCATCGCCATATATGCCATGTCTTCATGCCCAATGCATGGCTCAATAACCATCATACTCCTAGCACAACCTGCATGGGCAAGGTCTTCAATCTGGTTGAAAACCCCTCATGTAATATTGTGGATAACAACACACAAAAATAAAAACTGGAAGCTGGAGAGGAAAACGTATGCATGTCTTTGTTTGGTATTTACTTTTGCAATTTGTGAACATTTTTTGATTATTTATTTTGATTTTGGCGTTGAACAGGACAAGCAGATTTGCAAAGTTGCAGGGTATTAAATGTGCTCTTGCTGGTCGAAATCTGTATATCCGCTTTAAATGTTCAACGGGGGATGCCATGGGAATGAACATGGTCTCCAAGGGTGTGCAAAATGTCTTGGATCACCTACAGGATATATTCCCCGACATGGATGTCATCGGCATTTCAGGTCAGTTATGCTTTGCAAATGTACTTTAAGTTCATTTAATTTTTTTTCTAGTCTTTTTCTCTTGAAGACTCAAGTTGACTGAGCCTATCTGTCATCTCTTTCTCACCTAATCTCTTCTTTTCTTAAAATAAAGTAGGTTTCAGCAAGCATGCTTGCACACTATGGCACTGTCCTCATGGTTTCAACTTACTGGTTGTGCGTATATCGAAAGAATCTTCCTTTTTACCTGTTTAAATATCTTGTACAACTGAAAATGGACTAAGGTGAATGGTTGCTTTTGCAGGAAACTTCTGTGCGGACAAGAAGGCTACTGCTTTGAACTGGATAGAAGGCCGTGGTAAGTCAGTTGTATGTGAGGCCATCATTAAGGAAGAGGTAGTGACAAAGGTTTTAAAGACATCAGTATCATCACTTTTAGAACTAAACACGATCAAGAACTTGGCTGGATCTGCTATGGCTGGTGCTATTGGGGGTTGTAATGCTCATGCTGCAAATATCGTTTCTGCTATATTCATTGCAACTGGCCAGGATCCAGCTCAAAATGTTGAGAGTTCTCAATGCATTACAATGATAGAAACAGCTAATGAGAAAGATGTGCACATTTCTGTGACATTGCCATGCATTGAGGTAACAAAGTCCTCTTGGTTGTTTTAATATGTAATGAAAAGTTGAATTTCAGGGGATTAGTTGAATAATATTCGAGTTCATTCCCTTCGTGGGCTTTGCAGGTAGGAACTCTTGGTGGGGGTACCCAGTTAGCTTCTCAGGCAGCTTGCTTAAATTTACTTGGTGTGAAGGGTGCTAATTCAGATATACCTGGATCTAATTCCCAATGTCTTGCAAGAGTTGTGGCTGGAGCGGTGCTAGCTGGAGAAATCTCACTTATGTCAGCACTTGCTGCTGGTCATCTGGTCAAAAGTCACATGAAGTATAACAGATCATGCAAAGACATTCTTTCTATAAGCCCATCCGCTGGCAAGACTGCTTGTTAAAGCTCAGATGTTAAGAGTTTTCTTTAGAACAGAGTGTATAAAGTCATAGTAAAATTGCAGAGGTATTTTTTTAAACATTTCAAGGGTATATCTCTACTCCAGATTACCTTGATATTTTGTAGTATTGGTTGGTTCTTTGATTCCCTTGTAATGTATATTCTTCTTGCGAAGAGATGTCTCCATTTTCCTTTATATCCCACAAGCATTCTGAATTTAGGTTTTTTAGGCAGTGAAATCAATTCATTGGATATATCATCACTTTTTGCATTGGTAATTTAGGGTGAATATTCTTTAACATCATTTGTGTTGGTTTGCATCCTGTTTGGAGGATATTAATTGTTTCTTGTACTACATCTCGCTGTTCAATTCCAAAGCAATTATTTTGAAGCTTGTGTTTTCTGTTGGTAAGGCATAAGAAGCCAGACTAAATTGAAACTATGTATGTGTATATCCTCTTATTCTAAAACTAGTATACGTATATGACAGAAAGATGACAAGGTCACTTAAAGCACAATAAAACTTTGACAAATCAATGAATAAAAATATTTGATCCTTTGTTGGGTTCTTGCTCTGAGTGAATTTCTCCATATTTTGTAGAATGTTGGATTTGATCTTAGTCAATTGCAGTGATGCTTTTGAAGGTTTACACAACATAGTTCCTGTGATCTTGTGGAAGTTTTATATAATGAAGTTACAGTGATGCTGTGGAAAGCGTTACATGATGAAGTTGTGGTGATGCTGTGGAAGTTTTAGATAATGGAACAAGTCATGTTAACAGTCATTCTTTGCACACTTATTCTTTCTTATATTTGTGTTTACAGCTTAAATTTGCACATCAATAGCAATGGTATGTACACACTAGTCACCAGCTAAGAGCGATAGTCCTAGCCTATGGACTGTGCATACTGTTCAAGTGTCCCAAAGTTTTGGCCATAACTATGCACAGTTCAATTTGCCTCAAATTTACCGAGAACTCTCCTCGCCATTGCAAATCCCTCGGTGATGCCTTAAGATAATTGCACTTCAGTTAGTTATGTAGCTGTTGGTACTTTATGTTAGTTATTAGAGTTTTATGTTAGTAGTACTAGTGCACTTTATGTGCGTACATAAGTATGTTGAATTGTTGGTGGTGGGACATATTGTTGCCACAACAAATGATATAAAATGAAATTGTATTACTGTCCATTATTGAGCAAAGAAGGCCGATTGGACTCTGAAGTACAAGAAGTGATAATGGTAATGAAAGAGCACCTAAAGCATCGCTGAAGACAAGAATCAATAAAAGATAAAAATTAAAAACCTAATAGGGGTAGGGGGTGAAATGAAACATGTAAGTCCTAGACCACGTAGCAGAAGCGGAAACTCTATAAGAAGAAACATCTTTATAGCAAAAGAAGTTGATCGATTCATGAGCAGCAAGACTTTAGCCAATGTCTGAGTAGAGAAGGTGCCAACATCTGTCCACCGTTGTGGAAGCACCTAGGTTAAGCCTTATAATGTCCTCTAGGCAATGTCCTGTGCTAAGAGGGCCCCGCTATGCTGTCCTGGGGATGCTGAGAGGGCTCAACTATGCTGTCCACTGTCCAAGGGGAAGAGTGTGAATCCTTGTTGTAAGTAAGTTACAAAATAATTCATAATATATAAAAAGCAGTAGTAATTTTGTTAGGTGGGAGTCACTTAAATAATCTCACAAGTAGCAATGAGAATCTTGTTAGGTGGGTGTTGCTAAAATAAAACCCACAAGTGGCAATAGGAACCTTGCTAGCTGGGAAATGCTAAAGGCCATGCATGTTGTAGATCTATCTATCCCAATGCAAAAGAACCAAGGGGCTAGTGGGAGAGGAACTTATAAACAGGTCAGAAGCATCAAGATGAACATGTAGTAATGTTTTGTGTAGGTGGTCTTGAGATGCCGACTCTTGGTCAAGTGCAGTGTCCATATTGCTCTTAGAATTGGCATGAGTTGTCGTCTATACCTTCTCAAGAAGGTTCCTTCTGTCCATATATATTATTGGACAAGTTTCTTTCATTATTATAGTTCTATTCGATGATTTCCACAACTCTTGTATTTGTTGTTTAATTCTATAATCTGTTATGATACTCTAATTGTGTTGCTGCAATATTATAATCTTTCACTATTGGTTGAATTTTTTAGTTTCATGTTGCTGAATGTTGCCACCTAAATCTTGTAAGCACTTTCAAGCATTGGTGTAGCATAGAATTTAGCTATTTCACCCAGTGTTGATAATATCGGCGATATTCGAAAATATCGTGATATTTTCAGCAAAACAATATATCACCGAGTAAATATCGTGATATTTTCAAAATATCAGCAAAATATAGCAATATTTTGAAAATATCGGCAAAATATTGCCATATTTTGAAAATATCGGTAAAATATCGCCATATTTTGAAAATATCGGCTATGTTTAAAAATCTGAAAAAATTGATTTTTTATGCTTGCCGATCTTTTCGCCGATATTGCTGATAAGATGTTTGACCCTCGCCGATATTTTGCTGATACCGATATTATCAACACTGATTTCACCTACTCATGCTTTGTTTATTACATGTTATCAATTTCGGATCATAATAGTATCAGAGTGCTTTATTGGCCTTGTGGATGAACACCAGTGATGGAAACATTCCTAGATCCAAAGAAGTTAGAAGAGGAGAGGTACAGTGTTTGTTAGCCCTCATTTATGAATATCCAAGCTTATGGGAAATTTGTATTGAAGAATATCCAAACAATTTTTTCCATAATGTCTTTAAGATTTATAAAGATCAGTGGAGATGACCCCTGGAACTTAACGATACAGAGGAATTTCCAAGTGATAAGGAACATGCAGGTCATGTTGAAGGTTGTGAGGATAAAGTCAACACCCTAGTTCACATCTCAAATACTTGAGAATTCAAGAGCCTTATGAATTTTCTCTGCAGAATCTGTTCATGCTAGTGCCAAAGAAGAGGATTTGTTGAATTCAAGGATTATTACATTGTACGCTGGAAATGATGTAGAGGATCATGACGAGGTTGAGATGCTATGCAACAAAATATGCTAACAATATGTAGTCTCTTGGGAATGAAGAATTTGTTGGTTCCATTATTGTAGTAATAAAGTCTACAAAATCATTTATGTGGCAAAACTGTTAGCTCAACTGAAACATACTTTATAACTGCACATTTTATTGTAGTTCTATTTTTTTTAACGAGAAGAGTTGTCACTACTCAGCAATGTATCAATGTATCAAGAAGAGGGTTAGGCAGCAATGTATCAAGAAGTCTACAAAATCACGAATGTTGCAAAATTTTTATCTCCTTAAATGAGAAGTATTTTGAAATTGCACATTTGAATAGGCCCCTATTGGAGTATTATTCTTTTTAACAAGAAAAGTTCTCACCACTGGATTTTGGAGAATGACAGGATATTCATGACAAATAGATAAACAATAAGGTGGAGGGTTGGGAGGTAATGCAAAAATTGATAACAATAGCTTTAAAGCATGGTATTCTTTCTTTAATTGTAAAATTCCTGTTATTGCTTCAACAGTACAAAGGGGTCGTTAGACAGGTGGGGAGTTTGGAGGTTATTTTAGAGGATGTCACACAACATGTTTTTGGCATTGAACAACAAATTAAGAATTCATGTACCATGAAAAGAACTGTGATTTCTAGTAATTTGTGTTTTATTTATTTTGATTGTGAAAAGCTTGTGTTGCAGTTCACTGGAGCTTGCCTTGGATATAACAGGTCTACAATCTTGGAGCAACACTCCTACGTCCAAAAGGCAATCAATTCCACAGTGCATCATGGAAGCTATTCAAACAAAAAGATATAATAATAATCAACAAATGAATTCTCTTTTTCCTCCATCTGATTCTGACAACATAAGCTCACACGATGAAGAACAAGTGGTTTGGTGCTATTAGAATGTTTGTTTGTCTTCTGATAAAATTTTCCTCATAGTTGCAGTTGGAAGTCTTGTTGAAAGCCTCTCATGTCTTGGTCCTCACAATCACAACCATCTTACCTCCATTTTTTGTTTTGGCCTTCTTTTGCATGGTACTCACCCATTTCTTGATAGCTATCCCCCCTTATACTTGTATTCAAATTTATGGAAGTCCAAGGGACTTACAAAGTATCCCTATTGGAACTTCATACTCTTCTAAGATACATTTAAACTTAGAGTTAAAATAACGTTTCAGGGCAAAGATTCACTGAGATGTTGGAAAATCCTCCATTTGTTGAAATAAATGAGTAAACCTGTAAAGTCTTCCCAGGGAGAGGAATTGGGCGCCTACTTCGACATATTCATAGGTTTGCTGATTCTTTGGAAGCCAGTCCTTTGAAAAGAACATGATCTGCATTGCCTAGACAGCAATATAGAGGATCCACTCTGCACATCTTCTCTGTTGATGTTAAGAATGGAAACGACACATTTTGTGCAGAATTTATGTAATATTCCTAATTAGCCATGGCTAATTGGAATATTTGATTTTGCTCAATTTTGCCTTCTATAGTTATTTATAAATAAAAAGGTGAGAAAAGGGGGACATAACTCACTTTTGAATAAAGTCACTCCCTAGTAGCACAACGTTGTAACTTAAAAGGGGAGCCAAGGGGTCCAAAGGACCACGCAGAGAAGGGGGCCCATGTAGACACTTGGAGGGACTGCACAGATGGAGAGGAGCACGTGGCAATAGAGAGGCTATGTTGGAGGAGGTGGGCTTTAGGGTTTTGAGAGAGGCCAATGCTATAAAAGAGAGAGGAGCCTCCTCATTTTGGCATTCAATTATGTTGCATTTGAGCTAGTCACTTCGACTTCGAGCACATTGGCTGTTTAGCTTGTCTGCATCATTGTTTAGTGCATTGAGTGTCTCCGTACGGAGATCTTACCCTTAGCCCCGGGGGACTTCGAGTGCCTGCTCGGGCAAGGTAGTTTCATCAGTGTTTTGCAAGAGGATCGATTTTTAGAGTTGAGGAGGAGCTGAGCATTTTGATCACTACGTAGTCTTGAGAGAGGAGGACGTAGTCTCTTTTGGTAGGAGCTCCGGATGGGGTTTATGTGGTGGATTTGAGCTTGGAGATTGAGCAAGGGATCAGCCCTTGCATATTGGAGGATTTTGGCAGAGTCTCGAGCAAAGTTTTGGAGGATTCTCTTCAGTGGAAGCGCAGAGCCTTGAGGGATAACGTAGAACCTCAAGGGGGTGATTTTCGGGGGTTAGCTATTGTAGAAAAGCTTTCTGGGCTTTTCTGGGTTTATTGAGTAGAGGCTGATTCCAGAGTTTCAGCATTTTCTGAGGAGGGGAACAACCTCGAATCCTCACTTGATTCCAGCAGTAGCAGCAGCACAGCAGTTCTCCGGAAGTTTGGACGTAGTTCAGAGAGGCCATTTCCTTACCCAGAATGGTATTTCTTCACTTGCCTTGTGCAAGTCGAGGTACTATCTTTTTGATCACCTCTTGTACTCTGTCCATTACTCAGTATAATAAAATAGCTTAACATTTCTCTTTGCATTTCTTGAGTATCTGCTTATATTCCATGTATACATTATTGTATGTTGCACTATTGTTATTTTTATCTCTTTGAGCTTCCCAGCTACTTTACCACTTGTGTATTTTTCTCCTATACTTTTAGACAGAGTCTGGAAAGGGCTAGGTAGCCTCCAGATCTCGTCCTCTTTCAGAGGCGACATATCTGGTAAACGCCCTCCCAGTCCATCTTTGGTTGGAGTTTGCTTGTGTTTGAGGGATATCCCTGAAAAGAGATATTATATTGGTATCAGAGCATAGATCTAGCTCAGCTTGTGGAGCTAGCAGTCTATGACATCAAGGGAGAAGCCCTACATCTGTTACAGAGGTAGGAAATACAGAGATATTGAGCGTAGGTTGGAGAACACCTACGGAGAGGGAGACTGTGTTCAGGTGGTGGACACAGAACAGGAGGAGCCTGTGGTGAACATAGATCAGGGGGAGCCTGTGGTGGACGCAGAGCAGGAGGATCCGATGGCAAATGAGGACGAGAAAAGATTTGTGGACATGCTCCTCAAATCAGTGCAGGATCTGTCGAGGCAGATTGAGGTGATGGGGCAGAGATTCACGGCGATGGAGGCTAGACAGCGTGAGAACCCATGGGTTTTCCAGGTTGGTGAGGGATCGGGTACATCCCACCATTTCCCAGAGCAGGGTGCTACTCAACGTGATACTACTCAGCAGATGGCCTCACATGCCCCTACACACTCTACCATGCCCACTTTCGTAGGAGCAGACACGGGGGCGAGAGCCCAGCAAGAGGCAGAGCCCGGTCATATGGGCGATTATTTTGCAGAGTACCAGGCCTATGGGCAGGAGTTCAGGGATGCTCTCTCATTCAGAGACTTTTTTCAGCTCCAGCGGGATAGTAGACCCCGTGACCATCATAGAGGATACTGGCATTATCATGATGGAGACACCCATTGCACAACTAGTAGATTCCACTTACCTACGTTTGATGGTTCATCGAACAGTTCGGCAAAGTCTTGGGTGGAGAAGCTGGACATCTATTTCCAGCTTAACCAGATGTCGGAGACAAAGGCCATCAAGGTGGCAACATTACATTTGGATGGTGAGGCCCAAGACTGGTAGTTCCATAGGATGGTTACACTCGGACACTCCACAGTGACGACATATGTCGAGTTCACCACAAGATTGATAGAGAGGTTTGACTGGAGGGACCTGGAACAACATTTTGTTGAGATGACGAGGCTCAAACAGACCGGGAGCCCAGAGACCTACATCGCAGATTTCTTGAGGGTTTCAGTGATGGTGCCAGATCTATCCGCGACATGGAGGATCTACATGTTTGTTGAGGGGTTAGTAGAGCCACTTCGGGGTCTAGTCAGATCCACTAGACCAGCCACACTTTAGGATGCTATTAGCAGGACCCGGGACTTACAGGATGCCTTACCTAGGACCCGGGACTTACAGGATGCCTTACCTAGGACCCGGACACTTTACCCCCAGAGACAGGCTTTCCAGCCTAAGGGGAAGGATGTGAGGTTTCCGCCTCTAAAGGGGAATCCAGGACGAGCACAGATTGATGATGATGCCAGGAGGGAGCTGAAGAAGAAGCGGTTGTGCTTTACCTGTCAGGAGCCGTGGGCATCGAGACATAGATGTGCTACTGGCAAAGCACATTTTATTGAGGTATTCTCCGAGAGCAGCGGGGAAGAGGAAAGGAGGATGATGTGGAGGCAGGAGATAGTCATGCCACACAAGATCCTTTGCTACCTCCACCACCAGCAGTAGGTGGTGTAGCTTTTGCACCTACCAGAGGGGCCCTTGCAGCATTGCGAGGAGTTCCCAAGTATTTGACGCAGCACGTATGGGGAACAGTACGTGGCCATCGAGTATCAGTTTTGATTGACAGTGGGGCAACCCACAACTTCATCGATGCACAGATGGTTGAGCAGAGGGGTATACAGACAGAGAGCTTCGATGGATTTTCAGTTTTGGTCCCAGGAGATCAGACCATGGTGTGTGCCCGTTATGTCCCAGAGTTACCCGTGATGATGGGCACCTACACACTGACTAACCACTTTTTCGTGGTCAATATTTCGGACAACAATTTCGGACAGCAACATGATACTGGGTGTTCAGTGGCTTATCACTCTAGGAAAGGTCACGACAGATTGGAAGGCCTTAGAGATGGAGTGGGATGATGAGAAGACAAGGAGGCATGAGAAGATACGGGGACAACACACATATCCGCCTTAGACAGTTTCGGCTCATCGGATGGAGGCAGTCTTCCGGAAGGAAGATGTAGAGTGGGCAGTGGAGCTGCGTGCATCAGAAGCAGGGACTACATGGCAGACAATGCACCTAGAGATACAGTCCATCCTTGATCAGTATGCCACAGTGTTTGGGGAGATTCCACCGGGACAGCCACTAGACCGGGGGTTTGAGCACACCATTAAGCTTGAGCAGGGCATACAGGCAGTGATTACTACCCCCTATAGGCATCCCAAGGCCTATCGGGATGAGATTGAGCGGGCCATTTAGGAGTTGCTAGCTCTTGGGCGCATTCGGCCGAGCACGAGTCCTTTTGCTTCTTCCGTGGTGTTGGTGAAGAAGAAGGACGACACATTGAGGATGTGCATTGACTATAGGGCCCTGAACAAGAAGACACTAAAGAACAGGTACCCCATACCCAGGATCCATGAGTTGATTGATGAGTTGAGAGGAGCACGGTTTTTCTCAAAGATTGATTTGAGATCTGGGTACCATCAGATTCGCGTGAGGGAGTAGGACATTCCCAAGACCGCCTTCAGGTGTCACTATGGGAAGTTTTTGGTGATGCCCTTTGGGCTAACCAACGCCCCAGCTACATTCCAGTCCTGCATGAATCACATCTTTTGCAGTCACTTAAGGAAGTTTGTGTTGGTGTTCTTTGATGATATCCTCATTTACAGCAGGACTTGGGAGGAGCATCTCCAGCACATTGAGACAATGTTGCGCATCTTGGAGGAGCAGCAGTTCTATGCCAAGCTCTCCAAGTGTGAGTTTGGGTTGACGGAGATGTTGTACTTGGGACACATCATAGGGGTGGACGGAGTGAGAGTCCACGAGGAGAAGATCAGGGCCATCAGAGATTGGTCGGAGCCGAGGAACGTGACAGAACTTCAGGGATTCATTGGCATTTGTACTTACTACTGGAAGTTCGTCAAGAGTTTCTCACAACTTGCTGCACCCCTGACAAATCTGACAAGGAAGGGGGCATTCAGTTGGTCGGATACAGCTCAGCGAGCCTTTGACAGGCTCAAGGAGGATATGAGCAGCTGCTTAGTGCTTGCATTGCCGGAGTTTTCGCAACCATTTGTTTTGGAGTGTGATGCGTCGGGAGAGGGGATCGACACAGTGTTGATGCAAGGAGTTCAACCTATAGCCTTTGAGAGCCGGAAGCTCCTTCTGCAGGAGATGTTGTATTCTATATACAACAAGGAAATGTTGGCCATCATGCATGCATTGGCCAAGTTCCGACAGTATATAGTGGGTAATAGGTTCAGGGTGAGGACTGATCACAACAACCTCAGGTTCTTTTTGGAGTAGAAACAACAACAGGAGAGGCAACAGAAGTGGATCAGTAAGATCCAAGCGTATGACTTTGACATTGAGTATGTCAAGGGTAAGAACAACGTGGTAGCAGATGCCCTTTCATGTAGACTAGCCACGTTGTCTCTTATGAGCTTGGACACAGATTGGAGGGCTAGACTCTTAGTAGAGTACTCCAAGGACAAATTTGCATGTGAAGTTCTGGATGGCCAAGTGGCGGATGACAGGTATAGGGTGGTCGATGAGATCATCTACTACAGGGACCGGATCTTCTCAACTGAGAGATCTCAGCTCAAGAAGAAGATACTTCAAGCATCACATGATTCACCATTGGCCGGCCATCATGGGTTTACCAAAACCTATAGGGCCATTAGAGAGAGGTTCTCATGGAAGGGCCTCAAGGAGGACGTACTCCAGCATATCTGGGAGTGCGACATTTGCCAGAGGGACAAGGGGGAGATGAGCCATCCCGTAGGATTATTGCAGCCTCTTCCCATTCCGGAGGGGAAATGTGAGTGTATTTCGATGGACTTCATCACAGGGTTGCCCATGGTACAGGGCAAGGATTGTATCTTTGTCGTCATTGATCGATTGACAAAGTACACACATTTTTTCGCCATATCCACACACTACACAACAGCGCAGGTGGCCGAGTTGTTCTTCAAAGAGGTCTTCAGGCTACATGGTCTTGCTAAGACCATCAGTGACAGGGACAACTGTTTCATGGGCGGGTTTTGGCAGGAGATTTTCCAGTTGGTGGGGACGGAGTTGACACCAAGTACCAGTTATCACCCACAGACGGAGGGGCAGACAAAGATAGTTAACAAGTGACTGGAGGGCTACTTGCGTAACTATGTCAGTGGGCAGCAACGAGCATGGCTGAAGTGGCTGCATCTGGGGGAGTACTGCTACAACACTACCCATCACATGTCTATTGGTATGTCACCATTCTACGCTTTGTATGGATATCATCCTTTATCTTTTGCCGACGTGATGTTTGGTGCAAGCAAGGCTCTGAGAGCCAAGATTTGGATCCAAGAGAGTCAGGATATTCTTCGAGCTCTCAAGGATAATATGGCTATAACGCAGAACCAGCAGAAGCTGTATACTGACAGGGGTCGGGTGGAGAGACAGTTTGAGGGAGGGGACTTGGTCTACCTACGATTACAACCATATCGACAGTTGTCACTGAAGCAGAAGGGGGCTGAGAAGCTCAAGCCCCGTTTTTATGGGCCATACAAGGTGATACGCGGGATTGGACAAGTTGTGTATGAGTTGGAGCTGCCCCAAGGCAGCAAGATTCATAACGTTTTTCATGTATCATGCCTAAAGAAGGCATTGGGACAACAGGTGACAGTGACAGATGAGCTACCACCCACAGATGATGAGGGGCATTTGGTGTTGCAGCCAGAGGCTATTATTGACATTAGGGAGAGGCAGCTGCAGAACAGGACGGTCCGGGAATTCTTGCTGAGGTGGAAGAATTTACTGGATGAGGATGCCACTTGGGAGAGTGAGAAAATTTTGCAGCATACATCACTTCAGTTGCTTGAGGACAAGCAATATTTTGCCGGGGGAGACTGTAATATTCCTAATTAGCCATGGCTAATTGGAATGTTCAATTTTGCTCAATTTTGCCTTCTATAATTATTTATAAATAAAAAGGTGAGAAAAGGGGGACATAACTCACTTTTGAATGAAGTCACTCCCTAGTAGCACAACGTTGTAACTTAAAAAGGGAGCCAAGGGGTCCAAAGGACCACGTAGAGAAGGGGGCCCACGTAGACACTTGGAGGGACTGCGCAGATGGAGAGGAGCACGTGGCAAGAGAGAGGCTATGTTGGAGGAGGTGGGCCTTAGGGTTTTGAGAGAGGCCAACACTATAAAGGAGAGAGGAGCCTCCTCATTTTGGCATTCGATTATGTTGCATTTGAGCTAGTCACTTTGACTTCGAGCACGCTGGCTGTTTAGCCTGTCTGCAACACTGTTTAGTGCATCGAGTGTCTCTGTATGGAGATCTCACCCTTAGCCCCAGGGGACTTCGAGTGCCTGCTCGGGCAAGGTAGTTTCATCAGTCTTTTGCAGGAGGATTGATCTTTAGAGTTGAGGAGGAGCTGAGCACTTTGATGACTGTGCAGTCTTGAGAGAGGAGGACGCAGTCTCTTTTGGTAGGAGCTCCGGATGGGGTTTATGTGGTGGATTTGAGCTTGGAGATTGAGCAAGGGATCAACCCTTGCATATTGGAGGATTTTGGTAGAGTCTCGGGCAGAGTTTTAGAGGATTCTCTTTAGTGGCAGTGCAGAGCCTTGAGGGATAGCATAGAACCTCAAGGGGGTGATTTTCGGGGGTTAGCTATTTTAGAAAGCTTTATGGGCTTTTCTGGGTTTATTGAGCAGAGGCTGATTCCAGAGTTTCAGCATTTTCTGAGGAGGGGAACAACCTCGAATCCTCACTTGATTCCAGCAGTAGCAGCAACATAGCAGTTCTCCGGCAGTTTGGACGCAGTTCAGAGAGAGGCCATTTCCTTACCATTTTGAGTGTATTTCTTCACTTGCCTTGTGCAAGTCGAGGTGCTATTTTTCTGATCACCTCTTGTACTCTATCCATTACTCAGTATAATAAAATGGCTTAGCATTTCTCTCTGCATTTTTTGAGTATCTGCTTACATTCCATGTATACATTATTGTATGTTGCACTACTGTTATTTTTATCTCTTTGAGCTTCCCAACTACTTTACCACTTGTGTATTTTCTCCTACACTCTTAGACAGAGTCTGGAAAGGGCCAGGTAGCCTCCAGATCTCGTCCTCTTTCAGAGGCGACATATCTGGTAAATGCCCTCCCAGTCCATCTCTGGTTGGAGCTTGCTTGTGTTTGAGGGATATCCCTGAAAAGGGATATTACAATTTACTTGCATGCAGATGTAGTTTTGTCTGTTGCTACAGGTAATTGAAAATTCTTGCTGTTTATCTTTTCCAGTTATGCAACTTGAAGAGGCATAGCAGCATCTTGAAATTATGTATGGTAAGTTGAATGCCTTTGCTGGTCATTTCTGTACATCATAACTCACTTTTATAATGAAGTCAAGAAAGCTTGCCTGATGTCATTAATCAATTTGGTGCCTAAGAGCTGCACAAGAATAAGTTAGAACCTTCAGCATTTGGCGATGAAAATAGAAAAGTATATGAAAACTCTGCATCAAATTGTGGATGCTTTTGAAGAGTTTGACAAGGATAGCTTTGCATTTCTGGAGAAGTTGTTAACATGGGGATGACTCTCTTTGCTTCCCGTCACCTCAGCCTTGGTGGCATACACATTTTGTTCCTGGCATTTTTTGCCCCCACTCATAAACTTTGTATTACTCATGGGATTAAATTCAAGGATCTTTATGCTGTGGCTGTAATCAGATATATTTATTTGGATTGCTGTGACTGTAATTAGATATGTTGTTGAGTAACTAAAATTCAACAAATTAAAATTTGATCTTATTCAGTCTTTAAAGTGGTTTATAAAACGTTTCATTATGTCTCTTTGATAGTCTCTGTCATCCCGATTCTTACAGGTTTATTATTTAGGATATTGGCAATAGTGCCTTTGTGGATACACTCAATGAAATTCCACTGTTCCTTGTCTACCAGGACTGTGATTTGGTGCTCTTATTGTTCAAGACGTGTACGAAGATTACAATGCAAGATCAAATTCTATCACTGGTAGATGAAAGTAGGCATAGAGAACTTGACCATGAGAAGTTTGCATAGAGATAGATTTTCTCATTGCCATGCTTTATGGGATAAATTGTTGTACTTATTCTTATGAAGCTTTTGACAACCTTGTGCCTTGTGTGTTTTGGGGCTTGTATCCTCTTTTTGGTTATTATCTTAACATCAACAATACTATTTACCAAATTGCATGGCTAGTATGCCTTTCCTTGTGTTTGCCATGGTACTGTGTGAAAGGATTCCTCCAGTGGTTTATGATCTCCATAGATATATCTGTGATGGTAGGTACATGATTAGAGATACAATGTATAATTATAAAGAAGACAAATCAGCACATCAGAAGGAAAAAATATCTCAAAAGAAAAGGTGGGGAAACTTGGGCTTTGAGAATACAGACCATGTGAAATATTGATACAGGTAGGACAAGTTGCATATACTCTGGAGCTACTTGTAGGAACTCAAGTGTATAACACCTTCGATGTCACTTGTCTGTAGAAAGTAGGACACATAAAAAATCCAAATGCCATACCGCCTTTGGGTGATGAATGTCACATTGTTTTGATTATGGAACACATTCCAACACTTTTGAGAGAATAAATTGATGAATACAACACAGTGGGAGTACCTTATTCAATGGAAGGTTTTGACTTGGATGCTATATGAAAGACCCCAGAATATTTCAATAGCCAACGCTCCACTTGATTTGAGGGCAGTGCCATTCAAGGAGTGGGCACTGTCATGGTGCTTAAAGATGAAGTACTTGTGATCAGTCATTTGCACTTATGTTAGTTACATATTATTGATACTAAATGCTAATTATTAGAATTTAATGTGAGTAGTCACAGTTTATTTTTATTTTTTTTTCAAAGAAAAAATCACCATATATATTTCTGAGATTGAACAGTTACCTCGCATTTAGAACTTACACATATAGCATAACATCTCTAATCAGCATAGAGCAATAGTGATGTACTATCCACAAATTTTAGATTGACTCTTCAAAGCAGCCCAAAATTGGCATTTCTGTCTTACATTGTGTCAAAAAGCAACATGCTGGAATTAAAAAACAATAACTACTGGAATGAGATCCATCATAAAGGAAAAGATAAAGCCCCATAACAGAGCAGAACTAAAGAAAGTCGTAGGGAGAGCGGTTTGTGACAGCCCCATCCTTGTTCTCTTGAATCTTCATCTACCCCTCCTTTGTACTGCTGATCACAGATGACATCTATTTCCTGAAACCCATTGGTGAAAGTAAACCCTCATAAATCCGTTATCGCTGAACTGTACTGGACCCATAATAACTTGTAGACCAACATTTTTTGATAAGAGTTCACCTTATTCATCCAATCCACAATGGTTTTTGAATTACCCAAACTTGCAAGCTAACTACATTCTTTATTACGATCCTTAACAGTGCTGAAAAGGCTGAGAGCTCTGCCCAATTATTTGAGCCAATTGAAAGGCCCAAAGAAAGGAGAAATGGTGATAAGAGGGGAGGTCAAGTCCGCCCCTTGCTCCACACTTCCCTGGGTTTCCTTGTGAAGCCCCACCAAAGAAATCATTGTAATAAGATTCATCGATCTCCACATTGCCAACTTGGTGCGTTGGTTTCAGCTTTGAAGCTGCTCTGTACTCCTTGTAACAATATTTAATCCTATAGAAGACCTGCAATGGAGAAAGAGAGGGGCCTTTTCAGGATCTCCATGTTGTCTAGCTGACAGCTATTGGAAATGCTTTCAAATCCTTGACTTCAATGTCTCCATACCAATTTTTGAATGCTTTGGATAGGGAATCACCCCTCCATTGCCCTAAACCTCCCAAGAGGGTTCTTGCAGCTGTCCATTCCCTTGGTGAAATGGCATCCAACTTAAAGGTGGTAAGTGTTCCCCTCGTGCTCTTGTCATAATGTACATACGCTAGGGCCCCTACATGTTCTACAAGGCCAACCAAAAAACAAAATTTGCCTTCAAATTTCCTTTTAAGTTTCCATACCTTTGCCCACCACTGCTTTGGAACAGTCCTACAAATAAGGATGCATAACCTGGTTTTGCAAGATACATTTGCAGGACACATACTTGTAGTAGGATTTTTGGACCAGAGCAGTCTTCTCCTTGCTTCAACTTGAAGGAAAAACCAACTAACCACTATGTATAGGAAATCCATTCACCTATCATATCATCCTCCAGATCTATTTTTCCAGTGGATTTCCAATCTTCCCTTCAAGGGTTTGTCTAAACAAGAAATGCTACATCATAGTGTATGGTTTGATCATGAAGTATGTTCAACAAAGCTTTAGATTAAGAAATTCCTTTACAGCTCGACCATGGGCCATTAATTGTCGTCCACACCAATTAAGAGCATATGATTTGGAAAGCCCACAACAATGGCTTCCAAAAAATTGAGTAGTTTTATGTCCTTTTAGGTTCCTTCCCGATCCATTCATTTATGGTGAAAGGCTCTATATATTTTTTCTTGAGAGTTGGATGCCACAAACTAGAGCTCTTGGCAACAAGGGCTTGTGTAAAGATTTGGATATTCTTTAAGTGTCATCCTCCAAATGCTTTTGGCCTTGAGAATCTACTCTAGTTCACTAAAAGGCAATAGTGTCATTTTCCTTCATTTCCAAAGAAATTTGAAGCATTTCCTCATTATCTTCTATCTGATACCTATCAGAATGCATGCCATTGTATGCCAATACACAATGGTCACCTCTAAGATCAAATTAATAAGAGTGAGCCTCCCACTTAGAGAAAGCCACTTATTATATCAAATTTCAATTATTTTCTCAAGTTTTGGTATACAAACATATCCACCATGTAATTATAATACTTTTTCTTCAAATTGAGTCCCAAGTATTTGATTCCTTTCCTAAAGGGGGTTTCTGTACATTGTAAGATGTTTTTGAGGGCTTTGCACTGCGTTTCATTTATTCCATTGTCAACGAAAGAGGACTTTTGTATGTTGTTTTTAATTACAGAACCCTCCAAGTAGATTCCCAAAAGTTCCATATCTTTGTTTGTATCCCCAATAGAGCCATTACCAAATAGAAGTGCGTTGTCAACAAAAAGTCGTGTAAGAATCACCTGCCTTCCCATTTTAATAACCCTGGCCCCCAATAGTCTTTAGGTGGATTACAATTTATAAATCTATTAAGACCTTCTACTACATCTAGGAAAAGCAAAAGTGAAAGCACACAACCTGTCTTAGCCCCCTTGACGGCTTAAAAAAAGTGAGTTGTAGAGACATTGATTAGATTAGAAAATGACATAAAAGTAAAGCATCCCTCAATCTACTTAACATTTGGAGGACAAATGCCTACATTATGTAGACTAAACTTATATACAATCAAAAGACACTATCATAAGCTTTTAGATAGATCCAACTTGATAAATGCTAGGATTCTCTTGGTTCTGATGGTGAGTAATGCATCTTGGGACACACCCTTCACATCATGGATTTCTTGCAGTTAAGAAACTCAAATTGTTATGATGATATGGCCTTAGAGAAGATGGACTCAATCCTTGCAATTATCTTTGCAACAATTTTGTAGATTGAGTTGCAGAGTGATATGGTCAGAAACCCTTGAATGTATCAGGAGCATCCTTTTTTGGGATCAATAAAAAGATGATTGGATTGAGTGCGTTGAGAAATTTTGCGGTTTCTGTTATTCCTCCATCATTACCGACATATCATCTTTAATGATTTCAAAAAATCTAGTAAAGCACTATTGGCCACTAATTGGGCCTTGGGATTTTGTCTTTTTGAAAAAGAGTTACCACGATGTTAAATTCCTCTTCTGAAATAGGTTCTAACAATCGTTCATTTTGTTCAATGTTCACAAAGCTTGGAAAAAATGAATATATCTTTACAATTTTAATGATGTGTATCAGAGAGGCTCCTTGAAAAGGGTTTGGAAATGATAAGTTCCTACCTTTGGTGCCTCATTATATTTGAGAACTCTTGTCCTATTTGCATCTTGTATGTTCTACACAATATTCATGCTTTTCCACATGTTGACAAAGTTATATTTTTTTTTCGTATTCTCATCTCCATGGGCTAGCCCTACTTTGCCTTCACTTTGCACTTTCCTAGATTACTAAGTCAATTTTTGAATTGTCCAATCTTGAGTAAGAGTAACCCATCTTCCAAAAATCCCCACTGAAATGATTGAGTAAGAGTAACCCATCTTCCAAAAATCCCCACTGAAATGATTCCTATAACTCTAAGCTATATGGGCTTCTATAGCTTGAATATCTTTTTGTGAGTTGTTAATTTTTTCTCTTACCCAGTCCTTTGTGAGTTTGTTAACCTTTTTCAGAATTCATTGAATTGCTACATTGTTACATCCTTTCTATCTTCCTTTATGTTGAGAAATATAGGGTAGAGAGTTAGAATATATATTAACTTGATTTCTCTTTAATCCTTTACACTTTCTTGTGATTTATATTAGGACATTATCATCATTATTTAGTTTTGTTCGGCGACAAGACAAATGCCAATAAGAAGATCACAATGCAAAAACAAGAACCCCAGATGTAGGTTGCTAGCCAGGGTCAAAACCTCTCGTATAGAGGAAAACCCACAAATATCTCTTCTTATAGAATTTGTTCAGTGAAGACTCCCAAGACCATGACCTAAGACCAAAACCCCAAGTGATGAGCCAACCAAATCCAAAAGAATATCTATGTACAACAAAACTGAGGAAACCCTAGTTCATCCTTCAAACTTGCACGTGTGAACAAACATATACAAAATTTGATTCCTTTCCTCCTTCGCTGGCTTCCCTAGAAATTCACTCTTCCTTCCGTTCTTCGCTAGATCATATCTCCTTTAATTCTCTCGCTAGATCAGAGATATATTACTTGATGGATGTATCTACAAATGAGTAGAGTGAATTCCTTTATATAGGCTTTGCTTGAGGATGAATTGGGCGACCTTGGGTTGACTTGACAAGGGTTGGTCAACTCATCATTTGGAGGCTTCTAGACAATACAATTTAGATTTATTATTTTTCTATCTTGTTACACGAGCCCTCCAAGGGCTAGTACATCATGACCTTGACCTTTTGACTTGTCAACAAGACCCTTTGAGCACTCAATGGGTGCTTTGACTTACGACCACAACATGATGGGCCAAAAACCCATTTCAATAATAATAATTTTCTTTTACAAATAATTTTTCTTCTTTTTCTTTCGACAATTACATCAATAATTACATTAAGTCATGACTCAAGTATAATTTATGAAGACCGGCATTAGTTACATTTCAACACTCCCTCTTAACTAGGGAGGTATTCATAAATGACCCCAGGTAATAGGACAATACTTCATTGAATCATTCTCATAAGAAGAGTTGTATTGGTAAGCCATCTTAAGCATCAACATTATAATCAATATACAACTAGAATTATCAACATAACAAGGCCTTTACTAACACACTATCTCTCAATAGATCAAAGCACAATGATCGAAGGTTTTACGTGGGACACCAAACTACTTCTTAAGGCACATACCCCTTCTAGATGTTCACGAGGTGTGCCCTTCTAGGACCATTCTAGTCTTGGATTTACACTTCCTCAAGGAATTTCCTCTTCGACCACTCTTACCTATTGGATGCCCTATCAGATCCTCAAAGAGTGTCGGTCACCAGACTACTTCCTATCTTGGATTCCAAATCCTCAAGGAGTATCTGTCTCCGATCCTTACCCAATCCTCTGGATGCCATTCTTTCCTAATGACCTTCACTAAGACTTACCACTGTTAGTCCTAGTCTAGTGCATGACACATGAAGTAGATAACCATATCCATCACTCCCTGTCAACCACGGAGATTCCTCTCAACTAGGGAGAAGTGTCCATCATTAGCTACTATGATAGTAGCTCTCTGGGCTCTGTCATCATCATGATGTGTGCAAGCTTTCTTTGATCCTCACATAGCCCTTTATGTACAACATCATCATCACGACAAGGTCTACCATCACTCTCCACATCATTAGTTTGCATCTATTGCATCTTCACAAACTAATCATCATAGAACTCGAACATGGCTCCCTCTCAACATCCGGAAAGTGATCTAAGACATGATCATCTGTAATATGCTCTCATATATGCTATCATGGTGTACAACGACTCCTCAGACCAAGTATCAAGGCAACAACCCAATGGAGTCATCATATCTTACTTAAAACAAATCTTCTTTATATAGCATGCTTGTGCAGAACCTAACAATATATCATGTCATCATCAACATCATGGTCTTCCTTCAATCTTCATCAAAGTATGCAGTGGAACATCAACATATCTTAGCTAGTCATCTAGCCCTTTCCAAGATGAGGTTCATTGTGCTACAACTAAACCAACAACTTCTAAAAAACACATATTATTATTAGCTTGCAGCGAGATCTTTATATTGGCTAGTCAGGTTCATGAATCCTTCAATACGTTGTTATTAATTCTTCTCTTCGAGGCATCCACAGTTGTACAGTTATACCATAAATATGTCTTTATGCATCAGAGTGCCCAAGGATCTAATCATTATCAAATTCCTTACAATTCCCTCCTTCTACCATGCTTTCCAAAACAAAGGTTCTGCTCATCCTTCTACCTATACCTACAACATTCATTGACAAGTACGCCCAAGCAAAGTTTACAAAGCACAAAACCTAAGGACTAAAGGTTAGGGTTTTTCATATGAATAGGGATTTGACAATTTTAATAACATACCCTAGAACCTAACCCTAAAATATTTCATGTTGAATCCTTCATACATACCTCAAAGTTACATACCTTTGTTGTGACCTATTATTCCGAATGCCTTGGTCTCTCCATCATTTTTCCTTGAGATATACACCAGCTCAAGATATTCTTCATTGTATTTATTTGTTGACCTCTTCTTGCTTCAGGATCAATATGCTATTGCTCTATTGGTTGATTATCAATGATGCACACATGTAGAGAACTTTCTGCAAAGATATACCATTTACACAAGAAGTTTCCAAGATGTTGACAATGACTATCAACAAAACTTATCTATTGATGTAACAATAACCCTTTCCCATGATGAAACAAACTTGAGGATTTCTCTGATCTTTAAGGAGGGTTGACAACGAACATAACCTTCTTTCAAAGAGATGACTATCACAATACTGTGACCCTACTTATTCCATTCATCTACATTCTTCTTGTCTAGTTTTGTAGCCTTTCCTTGAACAATGTACATGCCATCATTATTTATGAGAATGAGGTCAATCCTCTTCTTCAACCCTTGGTAGTTAGAGATTCACTCAAGATTTGTTGCTCTCTTTGCAGAACATGAATATGATGGATGTTGAAGATACACACTGAGGATTGTCTTCTTGAGTTTAGACTGCCTTTGAACTAATACTTTCTTCAATGTCAAAAGACTATTGCCCCTATGGATCCACTTTGTATAGGTCACACTAGACTGACTGATATAGGTGGCAATATTTCAAAAACTCTTATTCAAAAAATGTTGACTTGCAATGCTTGTCAACAATCCCAAAATTATCTTGTACTTATGTTGTCACAATAATGTGATCTTACCTACCATTTGTGGCTTTCCTTATTTCTAAATGTGGCCAAATAAATTACTGGACCCTTGAATTAGGGCTTCCAAGACAGTGCCAATAATATCACTTTAAGAATGATATAATTTAAAAAAAACAAATGTTTCTTATCAATGTTACAATAGGTCAGCTCATTGAATTTTGGTGGGATTGTACTATGTATATATATGTTCCAACCTTATTACTATTGGTTGCACAGATCCTTCACACTTGTTCTTTTATTCAGGTCGGTGAGCTCTGAGCAATGGTGATTTTTGAGATATGTCTGGAGTAACTCAATCTAGGTTTCCTCTTGCGAATAGATGCACAGGACTGATGAATATCCTTGTAGCCAATTTGAAGGAGATCTCGACTGCTCCCTATATGATGAAAATAGCCTCTAATTCAAATCTTCTAGAGTCTCTGAGGAGTGATTTGATCAACAAAATACAAACATGACTTCCCACAAATATACTCAGAATATTGATCTCAATAACTTGAGTGAATGCATACAGGTGTAGGGAATGGATCTTGCTTCTCATAGCTTCAGACTTTCGATACTTTTGACAGTGGTCTAGAAATAAGACTTATGCTCAAAATTCCTTTAACAAAATCGATCTTGCACAAGTGAAGAGTGAGAATTTTGATGTTTCTTCTAGGGCTTACAAATGTTATGTATGCACAGAACCATACCATAGAACTTTCATATGACTTGGTTCCTTTCTAGGGCTTATGATTGCAACATTATACCACAAAAACCTCGATTTTTGATAGAGGGTTTGCTTCCTTTTCTAAGGCTTTTGGAGAAGTTAATAGATAGGATTTTGATGCCTTTCATTAGAACAATTGGCAACAAAAATAGATCATACATACCAGAGATAGCTTCAAAAGTTTGGAGGTTTTTGTAGACCTTGAGGTGCCACTCTTGACCTTCGCTCCTATACGAGCGAATGCAGCTTCCTTAGGGCTACTTGGCAAGGCTCTCTTCCTTCACAAATGACCTCCTTATGACCTTGCTTTGGTGAAGTAGGTCTGTGGCCTTGTAACAAAGATTGGGGCTAATAGGCATGCATAGAAGTCTTCGACCTGCTTATCAAGAGGTGTGGAATTGGGAGGACTATTAGATTAGCCTTTAGGTTCCTTAGATCAAGGCTTATAAACCCTTTAAATACATTTTCTCTTGCACTGTATACTGCGACCTGATCTCTCCAGTTAGGTCTAGAAATTGTGCCCAAAAAATTGATCTTTTGCCTCCACAAATTTAGTCTAGGATATTTGATTATCTTGTGAAGAGATGAAGCCAAACTGACCTTCTCTCTGCCCTTCGATCAAAGCCCTAGCTCTGAAACCATGTTGAGAAATATAGGGCAGAGAGTTAGAGTATTTATTAACTTGATTTCTTTTTAATCCTTAACATTTTCTTGTGATTTATATTAGGACATTTTTGTCGCACAAAGTGTCTAAGCAGCGCAACAACGCTCATAGTAAGGGCTGTCACTCTTAATTTTTACTCCGTTTAGACTCTCTCCTAGGCAAGTCACGGGGGGTAGTCCCTAAGGTGAATGGATGAGGGTAGTTTGTGGAACACGGGCTCTAGGATATTTTAATGATGAACAACTTGAAAAATTTAAAGCAAGTTTCGGTCAATTAAGATAGATGGATTAAAATAAGACACAATTACAAGATATAAATGACTACAGACCAATGCCTTTAATATTTTCATTAACCATAGACTAAATAAAACAAGTTATCCAGAACAATTTTCCAACATGTGACGAATAGTGACAATCATAAATGATCAATGTAAATGCACAAAACTGTATCATGCAAGAGATTCCAGATTTACAATGATTTTCGTTAGGATTTCATATCTAGAACATTTAACTTTCTCCAAAACGATTTAAAACATTTACCGCACTTGACAATAGCGAAATATCAAAAATGCATTTAATCACCAAGTAACACTAAGGAAATTCAAATTTAATTTTTAATTATTCCTTAGGCAATAATTTCAATGTGAAAAATAAAGAAGCAAAATAAATCAACGGGTTAATAAATTGAATTTTTAATGGGCCACGGGCTACATTATTTATTTTTTTAATGTTTACTCACAAATCCCTTAATTTATTTCGTTCTTAATTCTCACGTCACAAGAATTTATTTATTTTTTTAATTTTATTTTTTTTTTTAATTTTTTTTTTTTTTATTTTTAGATGTTTTAATTTTTAGGAATTTTTTTAGATTTTTTAGATTCTTTAATGAAAAGCAAAATCAAGATGAAAAATAAAAAATAAAAAATAAAATCAAAACAAATAAATGAAGTATAAATCAAAAATAAAGATAAAAGATCAATTTTTTTTGAGATTTCATTTTAGTTAAAAAAAATGAACAAAACAAATAAAAACAAAACACAACCAAATAATAGAACAAATCTCAAATTATTAACCAACATAGACGTAATTAAGAAAAAAATTGAATGAGAGAAATGATGCTAACTCTAACACATATAAACCAAAAAAATAAAAAAATAAAAATCGGACTTAAGTCAAATTCAATTAAGAATATACATGCGCTAACCCTAACATACATAAAAAGAAAACAAATGAAATAAAAAAAAGTCGATGTCTTGCTGTGTAGGTCAGGCAACGGCAAGGGAAACTTGACGGGCAAACAGAAAGGAGAGCGAGAAGAGTTTGCAGCTGCAGGGAGAGGAGAACAGGTCGATGACGGGAGAAATGAGGCTTATCTACGAGCTCGAGCAGAGAAATGCGGATTTGTTGCAGGTTGGAAAGGCAGCGTGGATGGACAACAAGGCTACTCGACAGCTAGGGTGTTTGATGAATGAGAAATAAGGAGGGTGAGCGAGGAGCAAAGTAATGATGGAGGGAGAGGGATGCTTAGATGTTTGAATAAGTGAGAGCTTTTGTTGAAGAACGCAAAGGGTATGCGAGGGAATGAGGGTCACAATAGCGTAGGCAGAAACCGAGGGTATGGAGGGCGAAGGAAGGAGCAACACTGATGGACATGGATATATTCGAAGGGAAAAGGAAAGACTGTAGGTTGGACTTGCAGGATGGACGCGGATTTGGAGGAAGATGCGATTGTAGCAGAGGAAAATACACGTGGCAAGGGTTTGGAGCTTGGACATGCAGAAATGCAAGAAACAAGCATCAAAGGATTGAACCCGAAGAGCAGCAAGGAGAATGGAAAAATTTTCGAAGGGTTAAAAAAAACTCATATAGACAAAGATTTCCTTAAATTTTTTTTGAAATTTCTGCAGCAAAACTGCAAACAAAAACCTCATGCAGCAGACAAAATGTAAAATGGTGGCCCAATAAAATCCATAAATTCTGATTAACTTGACATGTTCTGCTTCATATCTATTAATTGAAACCCCTGTAAAATCGTTTTCAGATTTAAAAAAAATTAAAACCCTTGGACTGCAAAATACTGGAAAATTTTCCTGCAAAATGATGTTGATGAACCTCAAAGATCCAAATTTTACCCTCTAGGGCCTAGATCTGGACCCTACACAGATTTCCTCCTCATATCTGTAGCTACAAGACAACAAAAAACACCCAAACGATATATACAATGATAAAACTATAAGCTAGAAAAACCCAAGTCAGAAAACTAAAAATAATTACAGATCTATGCACAGGAATGGTAGATCTATCAGATTTGGGGAGTGTGAGTCCGACTTTGCTCCCAGATTTGATAATCTAAGGCTCTCAACAACCAGATTCATCAATTTCGCATGTAATTTTCTTTTTAAAGTTTAAAGGAGGTGTTGAGCTCAAAACATTTCATGCATCACCAGTAAAAATATCTTATGATAAGTCCGGGATCAATTAAGCTGGACTCTTCAGAAAACACGGATCGGGAGTTGGCTGGTCCAACTGAAAACTTCCCTGAATGCCCGATAATCTAAAAATCAAGACTTTCCTACAAAACTCAATTCAACCATCAAAATAGAGCGAGAAAATGATAATAAAATTAAGATAAATAGAGATACCTGCTATTACATTCAAATTTAAATTATCACTTAAACCCCAACGACTGAGCAAAATACCTGTACTCAAATCACTCTTCAGAAGCTATTATCAATGGTTAAAAAAAAATTTATACATGAAAAATGACACATCTTATAGTACTTCCATGAAGAGTAACACCGACGAAAATTAACCCCAAAATCTTTCTTTATTATCCGAATAAAAATTACACAAGGGCTTTTCGCTTAGCACATGACTCAAAGGTCGGATCAATTGACTGACAAATGACTTCCTATTTAAAGATAAATTCTCCAACGGCTAGTTTGAGTGATCCTCGTCAAAGCAATCTCAACCATTGATGAGGGTTAAAATTTCTTTTAATCTCATCCGTTGAAATTTTAAATTCATGAAGAATTCAAAATTTTCAATTCAATGCATTTTAATTAATTCAAAAATTAAAATTTTAAATTAATTTCCTCAAAATTTTGACTTTGACTTAATCCCAAGGACCAAAGGCATAAAATTCGCGTAGTCTAACGAGGCGGAGGAGTTGCCCGAAAAGTTATGGAAATTTTGGTCATATTTAGAGAAAATCCGGCAAGGATTTTTGTAAATCCAAATTATAGTTGTTAAACTTCAAAGTTTTAGGTGTCCTAGACATTTTTGATGGTGTTGAATCCATTTCCACCATCAAAAACACGATTCAAACACTGTCTCTACAAGATTTTTTGAATTTTTTTGCCCAAATTCTGGCCACTTTTAGCCGTTCGGACAATTCCTCCGCCTCGTTAGACGAATCCCTTAAGATTTATCAAAATAATCAATTTACCTTAGTCCCAAGACCTTTTAAATTTTGATTTTTAAGGACAAATGAATTCTGCCTTCGGAGAGTATAAATTTACCTAGGACCTAGAATTAATTAAATTTCTGGCTTAGGATTTTAATTAATTTTTTGCCAAAAAGTTTAATTAATTAACTTATGAGGGGATAATTTTTTTTCCAATTCTCAATACACTTTACATCATGATTTTCATATTTTTTACAACTCAAGGGGGAAAACACACCTATAAAAGACCCTCATAGACTACCCATTTCTGCAACACAAATATAATCAAGTAGACTAAGCAATTTGTAATAAAATAACCTAACCAAATAGTTATGATTATTCCCAAATCACTTTTACATAGACTTGATCTAGAACACTAGGACTCGCGTAAGATCCCAGTGACAAAATCTATTCCGGCTTTGGGGTAAGGCTGAAGGAAAACTCTACCAACCATCCAAGAATGGATCAGCGAGACAAAAATCCTCCCGGAATGTAGATCGTCACCAGAAAAGTAGGTTTACCTAGGCAATTACATACATGACATAAATCTACTAAGATTATTTTCATTATACACATGCAAAAAGGGTTTACATAATATCTTGGAAGTGAAACTGATGATGATAGTTGTAAGACACAAACACATCAATCATGCGCTATCCCTTTTTCGAAAAAGGGGTGTACTGCTATGGGTCGTTGACACGTAATGGTCAATATACATTATCATCTTTATTTAGTTATGTTCATCATCAAGACAAATGCCAATAATATCACATAATGCAAAAACAAGAACACCAGATGTAGGCTGCTAGCAAGGGCCAAAACCTCTCCTAGAGAGGAAAACCCACAAATATCTCTTCTTATAGAATCTATTCAATGAAGACTTCCAAGACCATGACCTAAGACCAAAACCCCAAGTGATGAGCTAGCCAAATCCCAAATAATATCTCTACACAACAAGACTGAGGAAACCCTAGTTCCTCCAAAACTCACACGTGTGAACATGCAAATACAAAATTTGCTTCCTTTCCTCTTTCATTGGTTTCCACAAAATCCACTCCTCCTTCCCTTCTTCGTTGGATTAGATCTCCTTTAATTCTTTTAGTGGATTAGAGATATATTACTTGATGAATGTATCTACAAATGAGGAGAGAAAATTCCTTATATAGGCTTTGTTTGAAGATGAACTGGGTCACCTTGGGCTGACTTGAAGAGGGTTGGTTGACCCATCACTTGGAGACTTCTAAACAATACAATTTACATTTATTATTTTTCTTTCTTGTTACATGAGCCCTCCAAGGGCTAGTACATCATGACCTTGAACTTTTGACTTGCCAACAAGACCCCTAGAGCACTCAATCGGTGCTTTGACCTAGGACCACAACATGATGGGCAAGAAACCCATTTCAATAATAATAATTTTATTTTACAAATACTTCTTTCTTTTCTTTTTCTCTCGGCAAGTACAACAATCATTAGACCAAGTTGTGACTCAAGTATAATTTATGAAGGCCGACATTATTATATTTCAACACTTTATATGTACCCATTTATTCTCTATCACCATGTGTATTTGTCATCATGAAGCCAAAATGGATTGAGTTGAAAGGGTTGTGAAGGTTTCATGTCATTCTTTTCCATTTGGGGAAAATCTAGAAGGTGATTTGAGCTTCCTCTTGTCCCAAAATATATAATGTGGTTTCAACTTCATATTTTCAACCAGAAGGAATTTATTTCATCTCTTAGATATTCCAGCATCCTCTAACCTATTGTTCATTCGAGTAGGATGAATTTCACAAGGTAACATCACACAAATTTTCCACTTCAAAGTTATGGATGAATTGGCCTTCTAATGCATCAAATATCCCAAGTAATACCCCCATGATAGCAAAGTATATCTTAGATCAACTTGTAAGAACCATTCATCTTAGAACTCACTTGTATTCAATTATGGTTTATAAATATTAAATATAGAGTTTGTCTTCTCCATATCAAGAGTTTGTATATCAGTTGCTATAGTGGACTAGAGTAGTTAGTTCAAAGGATCTCAACCTACACTTCTTATTCCATTGAATCAAGAGCAATGAAGTTTCAACCCGCTAACACCCGTTTTATTATCTCTATGGTGAAGCTTCCCATTAACATAGTTTCCTACACACAAAAAAATTCTAGGTTATGAGATATAAATAATCCACGAGTAGGGTATTTTTTTAGGCACTGCGCCAATCCCTTCAACATTTAGAGATAAGATAATCATTTTTTATCCTTCTTAGGGTTTAATCTAAGGAATCTTTGAATTTTTATTTGATTTTCATATTTAGTAACTTTTTAACTACAAAGTTTGTATGATTTTTTCACAATGACAATTATATATATTTCTAGTTTCCTTACTTCAACCTAACCTAGTTAGTGCTCAAAATAGGTTTAAAATATGGATTCTTGTTTTTGCAAAGGAGACACTCCTTTCTACAATTTGTTTATCCAAAAATAGAATTGTTCCTCTATATTAGAGGTGGTATGAAAATTGTTTAACCAACTAATACACTAAAAATAAAAAGCATCAATGCATAACAAATGTTAAAAAACTAGAATTTCATAAAATTAATGACCATTGATTCCACTTGGATTTTGATGACAGAGTCCTCCATTGTTTCAATCATGTTTCCTTAGTAACATGGTTTGATTGGAGTCCTCTCTTTGTGTCGAGAGGCGCTCTACAACCAAGTATGAGAGAGATGTTGTCACATAACATTATATTTAAAAATAATAAAATAATACTAATATAAAAAAATTAAAATACTAACAACAAAAAATAAATGTCGGCCATCTTGCTACAAAATCTAGCAGGCCTTGTAGATGGAAACCTTACAGGGTATAAACTAGATCTATTAGAAACAACAAGGTAGTGGCCCACTGTCACCACGACCAAAACCCCCTGCTATTTATGAACATTCAACGTTGGGAGGGGTCTTGGTAGGAAGGAGATCACTTATAATAGGTATTCTAAGGTTAAATTATGAAACTATCTTGCTAGGTCTTCAAGAAAGCCACAATTTTGGTACAAGGCTTCACAAGGAAGCAATTCACTTTCCAAGAAGATTCCTAGAAGTGGAGGCACAAGACCTAGGGTTTGATGGATTTGATGAGTGTTGGATTAACTCAAGGTCAAGGTGAGGAGAAAAGGTTTCTTACAATATATATTAGCTAAGCCAAGGCTCATGAAACCTATAAGAAAGTCCTTAAGTCAAAGAAAGAAAAACTAGGTTTTCTCTCTTAGGTCAAACAGTTAGGGAAAGAGAATTTATGGATGAAATTGAAGTGGATGTTTACCAAATTGATAGGTTTTATGGAAAACCCTATCAACTTGATGTTTAGTCTCTCCAACCACCAAAATACCAAATCCCTAGAATTTCACACCAAGCCCTAGTTCCTTCTCTAGCCCTGAAAAGACCAAAATAGAGAGAGAAAATATGGAGTAAAAGTGAGATTAATCACCCTCATTTTGGATTAGTTCCTTTTCCTTTTCGCACATGGAGCCAAGGATGTATTAGGTTGGCTAATCTTGCTTCTAAGTAGGTCAAAATTTGATGCCCTAGCAAAAAAATTCAAGCATTTACCCACTCAAATGAATAATGGAAATTTATGGGAGAACTATTAGGATATCACCACTAGGATAATTCTTACATGTCAGGTATGGGTAATTCATGAAATATTAATCTAGATAGCATTCAATTAATCTTCAATAAAATTAGGACATAATTTTAACATGAACTAGAATCAATCATTCCATACATTAGACAAAAAAAAAAGATCTTCAACAATTAAAAGTACTTAGAAGACAATATGCAAGAAATCCATCTTTTAATCCAAATAATAGCTCCAAACAATGTTAAAAATCAGCTCCAAACATCAAAATGCATCCAAGATTCAATATAGCCCACAAAAGAGCAAGTGCGAATTTGCTCTTTCAGACCGAATTCAAAGTGTGATGATGATGAGAGATCAGAAAATGTCTCCCTAATATATAAGTGCTTTAACATAACCTATTTTAGCCTACAAGCCCCTCTAGTCAAAAAATAATGTGCAAATAATAGGCTATGTCACAAGTCCTCCTAGTATATTTTGCAGCTTTAAATTTATCTCCACAAATGCTAGCCGAAATGTTGATGTCATGCTTGCGTGCATTGCTAGAAGGTTGGCATTGAGGCCTTTTGGTGCCATGACAAGTGTAGAAGGTCTCTAAAATCAAGATTTAGGGGTTGGACCCCATATCTTGGTGCAAATCATCTTGTGGACCCCAAATGTGGGTTGGGGGCACAAAAATGGGTCTTGTGGGTCTCCAAGTGATAAAATCTCCATCTCTGCTCCAACATTGAGGGCCTTGAAGATGGTGCTAGCCCTCCCATGTTTCAAGGAATGAGACAAACCTCATTTGGGTCCTCGATCAATTTCCACACCATATATATATCCTAAGATGGATGGGGGCAATCTAGTCCAAGTGCATCATCCCATGAATAAATAGGACAAAGTGCATAAGTTGTGGGTGTTGAAGGTGCCCATTGTTGAATTTCCACAACCTTTGGTATAGGATAGAGTCTTAAAATCTTTGATGCTACCAAACCAAGAATCTCAACATAACTACTTTGCACAATGGAATATAAATAATAGTAAATCACACATGCACAAAATATGAACAACTTTTTTATAGTTTTTTTTTCAACCCAACTTTGTTATATTAAACAACATTTAATACAACAATCTAGGGCTCCTGTACCTTGGATAATGGCCCTCATACATCCACTATTACAAGATACAAAACTGGGACTTGGTGTCAGTCCATTGAAAACCAATGTGTCCTCAACAAGATACTATGACCATCTGGCTCATGTAGTCGACTCTCTCATCTCCTCTCGGTCGTACCCTGTACCTGCATGGTCCTTTGACTCCCGATTTGTAGCTCCTGCCTCTATCAATGCTCCAAGTCGATCTGACCATTGAACCTCGACTGTCAATATGCTCTCTAGTTGTGCTTTAGTCCATCAAGGACACAACACATCGAGACTCCTGTCCAGTTGTTCACAAATCCACTTGTGAACAACTCTCAATCTGCCCACTCTGCTGCTCAGCTACTTAGGGACTTCAACCCACTATGGTCTTCCTGCGCTACACCGATGAAGACCAACATAGGGCACAAAGGGCTGCCACCTATTACTGCAAGATGTCCATCTCCCACAATGAACACGAGCTAGGAGGATTTCCCATCATCGGTTGTAAAAGTCCTCCACACACAAGTCACGAGATCCACAAATTAATCCTCTGGTTCGTCAACCCTTGAGCTCAACAACTGCCACTCTAGCAGTCATCTTTGTCCATCAAGGTGTTGCACTTTAGCTCCAACTTGGACACTATCACGCTGTCCTCCAATAGACCATAAGTGCCCAATGACATCCACACTTGGTCTTCTCTCACACTTCCCTCCAACAATCTACGAGAGACCAAGTCTACGCTGTAGCATCTGCACCTAGTTAGGGCATCCCCACACCTAGGAGACCCTTATACATGGTTTCCCACAGACTCCTCCAATCCGCCCTTTGCTTTTGCAATAGAGGAGCTATTGCATAAACTTGGGCACATCAATATGTTGTCACCTAGGAAATCATCAATCCGTCATCCAAGGGTCCATCTGCAATTCATCTTGCTGCTATCCTCTTGCCTTCCAATTTGATGTGCCTACTGTCACCTTGGCTTCTTGGTAGGCTTCCCAACAATCCATGTGGGCTCCTCCAAACAAATCCTAAGGCCTCCCCAAGCTTCCCATCGACTGATCTACGCAATAGTCAAAACTTTGACCCAATACACGGAAAGCTCCCGCTCCAAGTTTGCTGCCTAATCATTGTGGAAACAATCCCTGGTCTAAGGCATCTAACCATGAGATATTCCCTCTCCTCATTGAATTCCATAGGTTTCTCTATCATGATCCAAATATGATCCTAAACTAGGATCCAACACCTACAATAAATGTCATAAATAACATACCTTAGCTCGTTGTTTTTGGTCTTCTTGACTGCTGCATTCATGGACTAATTAGGGCATCAATAACAGTCCTACCATCCCTCACACATTGGCTACAACAATCCTTCCCAAGGTTGTGGTCACCCTTCTCTAGTACTCCTAAACCCCATGCTGTCTTGTCATAGCCCAACAATCACAACCAGGCCTTATGCCCTCCTTGCTGGCCTTAACACATACCTGTGGGTGTATTAGGGACTGCGGCTTGCTACAACAAGCCTATTCCTTGCTGTGACATCCCTTTCCACGGGTTCAAACCCTAAAAGACAACACCTTTTCCCTTCCACCCTCAAGAACAGGGTTGAGGCCTCTAAGACAACCTGTTAGCCTCCACCAAAGCGACCCAAAAACAAACCGCTACTCTAGCAGCTCACCCAGGGTTCATCAAGAAACTTAGACCTCCTCCACACTGTCTTCGAGCCTCCCTCTCTTGTTGCGCCTAGGGAAATTTTATAACTATGCTTCTTGCCTTGTGTTGCACCAAATGGATGCCTAAAATGAATCATCTCACCCTCCTTTTACAGGACAAAGAGGGGCTTCACTGAATTAATGAAGAGACCCTTCTACTGGAGTTATTTACATCAAGCCTACATGACTTGTTAACCAATAATTAATTAGTCAACTTCAAAAATTCATTTCTCTCTAATGACAACTCAGAATCAGATGATTCTCATTGCGTTGGAATCGTCTCACCGAGCAATATCATCCTCTTCCATCACATGTCATAAATCATCATGGTTTTTGCCCAAATTACGATGGTTTCAAAACCCCCAAGCTTGGATCTCAAGCCCACAAGCCCATTTGTGGTGGTTTGACCTCCAACCCTCGAACACCAGAGCTTGGAGTACCTCCCAAGCTAGACAAAAATCAACACTCCCTCTTAGTGAAGGAGGTACTTCCAAGACTAGGAAGAAATCATCATCATCCGACGACGACACTAGCCCGTATGGCATCCATCATTGCGACATGCCCGGTAGAATGAGTCCAGAAATCTCTGTAGTGCCTTTGCCTCATCACATCTGAACCTGAAGATCCCAAACATCCATGGGGATGCTCCCCTTGAGTCTAGACTCCCTATGAGTCTACACGATCTCCACTAGCTCAGTCCTGCAAGCACCTCCTAGATCAAATACTATTTGTGAAAATACCTCTAATATCGGATATGAAACATCACGATCTGATGAAGGCTCTAGCCTGCCAACTTGTAGTCCATCACATGAAGCCATCTTGATCAACCTGATCTTGTCCATGCCAAAGAAAACCTCGAGTTGTCCCAACCATCCATGACAAGCCATAGGAAGTCCACGATCTATAAACTTCCGCACAACATATTGAAGTGCACCAAGTTCGCCACCGATCCACAAGAACTCCTAACCCATCTCATCATGTAGTCTATCGAGACCACATCTCCATGTCTTCAGTTGAACCCTCTGCTCCATGATTCAGACACACACAACTCCCTTTGAGTTTTTTTTTCTATGCACAACTGTAATTTACTTACTTCCAAAGAAGCTCAAACATGCTCTGATACCATATTGAATTTCCATGACCTTGGATCTAGGTTAGAGTCTTAAAATCTTTGACGCTTCCAAACCAAGAATCTCAACAAAACTACTTTGCACAATGGAATATAAACAATAGTAAATCACACATGCACAAAATATGGACAACTTTTTACAGTTTTTTTTTTCAACCCAACTTCGTTATATTAAAAACCATATAATACAACAATATAGGGCTCCCATATCAAGGATAATGTCCCTCATACATCCACTATTACAATATACAAAATTGGGACTTGGTGTCAGTCCGTTGACAAGAAATCTGTCGTCAACAAGATGCTCTAACCATCTGGCTGATGTATTCAACTCTCTCAGCTCCTCTCAGTTGTACCTTATACCTACCCAGTCCTTCGACTCCCCATTTGAAACACCTGCCTCTATCAATGCTCCAATTCAACCTAACCAAGGAACCTCGACTTTCAATATGCTGTCTAGTTGTGCCTTAGTCCTTCAAGGACACAACACATCATGATTCCTGTTGAGTTGTTCACAACTACACTTGTGAAGGACTCTCAATCTGCCCACTATTGATGCTCAGCTACTCAAGGAATTCAACCCACTATGGTCTTTCTGTGCTACACCAATGAAGACCAACATATGTCCATCTCCCACGATGAACATGGGCTAGGAGGATTGCCTATCATCTGCTGTAAAAGTCCTTCCCCACACACAAGGCACAAGCTCCACAAACTGCTCCTCTAGTTCGTCAACCCTTGAGCTCAACAACTACCACTCTAGCAGTCACATTTGTCCATCAAGGTGTTGCACTTCTACTCCAACTTGGACACTATCACGCTATCCTCCAGTAGACCATAAGTGCCCAATAACATCCACACTTGGTATTCTCTCACGCTGCCATCCAACAATCCACGAGAGACCAAGTCCACGATGCACTATCCACACCTTGTTAGGGCATCCCCACAACTAGGAGACCCTTACACATGGCTGCCCACAGACTCCACCAATCCACCCTTTGCTTCTGCAATAGAGGATCTATTGCACAAATCTGGGCACATCAATATGTCATCACCTAGGACATCATCAATCCATCATCCAAGGGTCCATTAGGAACTCATCTTGCTGCTGTCCTCTTGCCTTCCAATTTGATGTGCATGTTGTCACCTTGGCTACTTCGTAGGCTTCCCAAAAATCTAGGTGGGATCCTCCAAACAACTCCTAAGGCCTCCTCAAGTTGCCCATCAACTGATCTATGCAATAGTCAACACTTTGACCCAATACACGAAAATATCTCCCTCCAAGTTTTCTGCCCAATAACTATGGAAACTATGATTGGTCTAGGGCATATAACCATGAGATCTTCCCTCTCCTAATTGACTTCCACATGTTTCCCTATCACGATCCAAATATAATCCTAAACTAGGATCCAACATCTACAAGAAATGTCATAAATAACATACCTTAGGTCGCTGTTTGTGGGTTCCTTGACTGCTGCATTCATGGACCGGTTAGGTGTTAAAATTGTCCACTAGGGCCAAAATCCATGTGGGTCATCTTATTTATGGTAGCTGATATTTTTCTTGGATCCCTCTCATCAAAAGGTGTAGGATTGATCTAAATATAATCCGATTTCAATAAGTATTCATGAAGATATGAATTTATTTATGTTGTAGGACAATTTGTCAAGGTCGGCCAACAACCAAATAACCCCCACACGTGCTTAACATTTTAGTACAAAAGGAGGTGACTTGATAGTCATTTCAACACAGAATTCACTTTTGATTTCTCTCCACTTGTCTTGCGTTTTAGTGGAAGAGAATTCTAAGAGGAGGAAGCCCTAGACGTAGTAAGGAAGGAGCCTAAAGCTTGAAGTCTAAAAGCAGTCCTAAATGATGCCCTAGTAGTCATGTTATGCCCTAACCCTCTATGCTATCAAGGAACTCTACCCTCATCTATAGGCTATCCCAAGGGTGACCCTATCCATAGTAAAGAGGCTCCCTAACTCACTGTTTTAAGAATGCCCTAACCAACAAAGAGGGACAGTACATCGTGCTGTTTTAGGGCTATTTCTAAGGTATGTTTGAGGGCCAAATTGTTATGAGGGGATGCTGAGACAACTCCCTAAAGGGCCAAGGTAAGGAGAGGCTAGTTCAACCTACATGGAGGTGTCTTGGGTGCAAGGAAGAGTAACATATGATGCTGTAGGCGGGACGCAGGTCCTAACTTTCTTTGGAGGGCAGCGTGGAGCTGTTTAGGGGCTATCTATGCCTAGGAAAATAGCCAAGGGTGCCAAAACCTCTTCAAGAGTAGGATGCGGTCAAGGAGGGCTATTTTGGTGGCTGATCAAGGGTTATTACAGCATGGAAATATGCCCTAACCAGTCATAGACATTACAACAGTAACTCAGACTTGGAGCAACAATTGTGATGTGTGTTGGATTCGTTCTTTGGGTCTGTTTGGATCAGATCGTTGGGTAGTCTGTGGGAGCCAAATTGGTGGCTTGACATAGCATCATGGTACATGGGACAACAAGTACATGGTGCAGCAATGGTACTTAAGACAACATGGTACATGGGACAACAAGTACATGGTGCAACAATGGTACTTGGGACACCAGTGATACTTGGACAAGTACATGGTGTAGTAATGGTTCATGGTGAAGCAATGACACTTGGTGCAGCAAGTGCATGGTACAACAATGGTACATGGTGCAACATTGGTACAACAATTGGAGTTGCAACGAGTACATGCTGTACAATGCAACATAGTGCACATAGGAGAAACAATACATAGCATAGCTCAGCATAATATAACACTACAGTGATGGGTAAACTCATGATTAGTGAAGCATGATGAGATGTAGCATAGTGATGATGGGTACAACGTGGTGCAACACAGTGAGGTACAACATGATGATGAGGAGTAGCACAATGCTAGGTGCAACATGGTGACTGAGTCACCTTAGAGAATCAGTTGAAGAAGCATGTCTTCAACTAAGTTCAACTACCTCATGTATCATATTTTAGAGATGATCTATGCTCTTATTTAGATAAGTCAAAGTGTTGACTTTTGTTGTAAATGTATTATCTCTCTCTCTCCGCTGAACTATTGAAGAACATGTAAGAAGAATTGATCAAGGGTTTCTCCACATTGGGGTTTGTCCCTGGCTAGCGCCACATCTTGTGTCCTCTTGTCTTGGCTTGTCTTTTGCAATTTATGTTTATGTTCTATCTGCAATTTACTATTATTTTGATGTGATTTCTAATCTGGAAAAGATATTGAGCTAATTGTGAAAATTGAAATAAATTTCTCTAAGCATAGCACATACCTAAAATTAACATGGTATTAGAGCTGAGGTGAAGACAAAGCCCAAGCAAGGGTGAAAGAGCAATCACCGAAGATAGTTGGGAAAGGACAAAAGGCTCAATGGATTCCTCATCCCTCTTCAAATTAAATAAGGGTGAAGTCGAAGCAATGAATATTATCAGAATGGCGCAACAGAAGCTTATGATGTTCTACCTAAAGATCACTTCAATGGGAAGTCCAGATCTAAGGGTGGAAGGAAAGGCATATGCCTTGTTTGTAATAAGTTCAGCCATTATAGTGAGGAGTGTCCGAATGGTAGGGACACACCACTTGATGATGATAACAATCATTCCAGGGACATCTTCAATGATCGAAGCAATAACAGGTAATACAAGTCATTAAGGAAATAACTGACTCTTCAAAGAAAGCAAGGAATGCTAGGTATGAAGAATCAAATGTTGTTTATGGTAAGATAAAGAAGCATTATCTTATATTGGCCCTCTACTCCAGACTCTTTGGGAATCTAGCTTATTTATTGTAGTGCTTCAAGGAACCTCATCGGATAGAAGGGTGCACTCTCTAATTTGGTAGAGATGGAAACAATCGTTGGATTATACTTGGAGTCAATGCCACATATCCCAGAAAGAGTGTGGGGAATGTTACTCCTCAATTGAATGAGGGTAACTTGATTCATTTATAAGAATCTCTTTATGTACTTGATCAAAAGAAGAACTTGGTGTCCATTTCGGCAATGGAAGTCAAAGGTTTCAAGGTGGCATTCATCGATGGAAAGGTACGTGTTTGAAAATAGAATTTTCAAATATGCTTTTACTCATGGGTTTAGGGTTGGAAATTTGTATCAAGTTGCAGGAAGTCCATTGGGAACCATGTTCGTTGACACATCTCATTTATAACATCAAAGGTTTGCTTATTATGGGGCCCTACCCAATGTGATTTAGATGGTGACAGGGATTCCTGAATTCAAGAAGAGCATGAAGGTACATGTCCGAGATGTACTGAAGGAAAATATTACAAGGGGACCATTCCCCTCATGTAGCAGGTCCAGAGGTTTGGAACAACCCGAGGGGTTTGAGATTCATGATCGGGAATCTCATGTATGCAGGTGGAAGAAATCCATCTATGGCGTGAAGCAAAACACCAGGGCTTAATATGAGAGGATTGATAGCTGTCTGATGAAGCTGAGATTCACTAGGAGTGAAGTCGATCCAAACCATTGCTTGAAGGTTGTGGATGATAGACCTCTCATACTGGCACCTTCTGAGGACAACCTCTTTTTGACAGGTGCAGATCCTCTCATTTGCAAAAGTAAGAGGGTGTTGGATTCCAGATTTGGAATGATGAACTGCAAGCCCGTGACTACCTCGATGGAGCTTAACTTTCAAAAGTTATGTGGTAGTAATGTTGGACCAGATTTGGGAAATTCCTCTGAGTTTCATAAACTTATTCGCATTGATGTTCTTGGCGAACTTCCGTCCGGATATATGTTTTGCAGAAAGCATGTTGGGCTCATATTTGGTTGAGCCTCACTCGATTGATGCCAAGATCCATTTGAGATATCTTCAGGGCACAATCTCACATGGATTGAGATACACTGCTGGAAATGTGAAGCTGCACAATTATTCTAATGCTGATTAGGAAGGCAGTGTGGAGGATCGTAACAACGCTTCTAGGTGCCAGTTCTCTTTGGGTTTTGCTCAATATCCTGGATGAGCGGGAAGCAGAAGATGGTTGCTTTGAGCACCATTGAGACTGAATACATAGCTATGAGTATGACCTTGTGTGAAGCTACCTGGTTGTGGAATCTCTTCAATTAGCTGTTTGTACACATGATGGATAGCACCGTGATCTTCTGTGTCAACCAGAGGAGGATTCAATTATTGAGGAATCCCGTATTCTATGATTTCTATAACATATAGACATCAGGTACCACTTTATGTGGGATATGGTACATCGATGAGCCAGAAGGCTCCATCACATTGGGATTGATGTGCAGGTCACAGGCATTCTGTCGAAGCCCAAGGGAAAGGTCAAATTTATGACTTTCTAGAATGACTTGGAGTCGTTGAGAGAACCTCTTATGAGGGTCCTATATGATGCATGCATTGAGCTCTGGGAGCTCCAGGGGGCTTGGGGTACTTGCTGGAGCGACAAGTGACTGTAGGGAAACTCACCCTCCCCTAGTGGTGCGCTGTGTACAGGGTAAATGGTTCAGCCTTCCCCTGTGATACTCTGTGGCGACTTATGGACAGGATGAGTGATTCTCCTATCAAGGAATCCTACCCATGCAGTCTAGGACTCATGGGAAGTACCTCTCATTTGGCTAATGAGTAGGGAAAAGGGGTTAGGGACCATAGTAGTACTGATGGATGCATTGTGTATCTACCGTACTCCCTATGCTAGGATGACCTACATTGATCTGGGATCAATTGGAACTGACTTCAGGTCAGTAAGAGTGATATAGCTCACTCTCTCTTGGAACTGATCTGGGATCAATATGAGTGGTTTGAGACACTCTCTTGATATTGATATGGGATCAATATGAGTGGTTTGAGACACTCTCTTGTGATATTGATATGGAATAAATGAAATTGACTTCGGGTCAGTAAGAGTGATATAACTCACTCTCTCTTGGAACTGATCTGGGATCTGTAAGGGTGGTATGAAACACTCTCTTCATATGGGATTGACTTCGGGTTAGTAGATAATGGTATGAGACATTCTCGATCAATTCTTCTTCTTCATGGTTTAGCAGAGTAGAGTAGAGCATAGCAGTGCAGGGCATTGATGGCAGAGATAGTACAGTCTGGCAGATGGATTAGTGGATGCAGTTATCCCTAGCTGAGAGGGAGTGTTAAAATTGGAAGCTAGGGCCAAACTCCATGTGGGTCATCTTATTTATGGCAGTTGATTTTTTTTTTTTGGATCCCTCTCATTGAGAGGTGTAGGATTGATCTAAATATCATCTGATTCCGATAAGTATTCATGAAGATATGAATTTATTTGTGTTGTGGGACAATTCGTCAAGGTCGGCCAACAACCAAATAACCCCCACATGTGCTCAACGTTTTAGTATAAAAGGATGTGATTTGATAGTCATTTCAACACACACTTCACTCTTGATTTCTCTTCACTTGTTTTGGGTTTTAGTGGAAGAGAAGTCTAAGAGGAGGAAGTCCTAGACGCAGTAAGGAAGGAGGCTAAATATTGAAGTCGAGACGCAGTCCTAGATGATTCCCTAGCAGTCATGTTATGTCCTAACCCTCTATGCTATTAAGGAAGACTACCCTCATCTGTGCGCTATCCCAAGGCTGACCCTAACTGCAGTAAAGAGGCTCCCTAACTCGCTGTTTTAAGAATGCCCTAACCAACAAAGAGGGACAAAACAACATGGTGTTTTAGGGATGTTTCTAGGGTATGTTTGAGGGACGAATTGTTGTGAGGGGAGGCCGAGACAACTCCCTAAAGGGTCGAGGCAAGGAGAGGCTGGTTCAGCCTACGTGAAGGTGTCTTGGGTGCAAGGAAGGGAAACATATAATGCTGTAGGTGGGCCGCAGGTCCTAACTTTCTTTGGAGGGAAACATGGAGTTGTTTAGGGGATATCTATGCCCAGGACGGTAGCCAAGGGTGTTAGCACCTCTTCAAGAGTAGGCCACAATCAAGGAGGGATGTTTTGGTGGATGATCAAGGGTTATTACAGTAGGGAGATATGCCCTAACCAGTCACCGACATTACAACAATAACTCAGACTTGGAGTAGCAGTTGTGATGTGCGTTGGATCCATTCTTTGGGTCAGTTTCGATCATACTGTTGGGCAATCTGTGGGAGCCAAATTGGTGGCTTGACATAGAAACATGGTACATGGGACAACAAGTACATGGTGTAGTAATCATGGTGCAACAATCATGTTGAAACAATGGTACTTGGGAGAACATGGTACATGGGACAAAAAGTACATGGTGCAACAATGGTACTTGGGACAACAATGATACTTGGTGCAACAATGGTTCATGGTTAGGCAATGATACTTGGTGAAACATTGGTACAACAATGGGAGCCACAATGACTACATGTTGTACAGTGCAACATAGTGCACATAGGAGCAACAATGCATAACATAACTCAACATAATACAACAATATAGTGATGGGTACAATCATGATTAATGAAGCATGATGAGATGCATCATAGTGATGATGGGTGCAACATGGTGATGGAGTCACCTTGGAGAATCAGTTGAAGCAACATGCCTTTAACTAAGTTCAGCTACCTCATGTATAATCTTCTTAGAGATGATATATGCTCTTATTTAGATAAGTCAAAGTGTTGACTTCTATTGTAAATGTACTCTCTCTCTCTCTCTGCTAAACTATTGAAGAACATATAAGAATAATTGATCAAGGGTTTCTCCACATTGGGGTTTGTCCCTACCTAGTGCCACATCTTGTGTCCACTTTTCTTGGCTAGTCTTCTGCGATTTATGTTTATTTTCTATCTGCAATTTACTATTATGCTAATGTGATTGCTAATCTAGAAAATATATTGAGTTAACTGTGAAAGTTGAAATAAATTTCTCTAAGCATAGAACATACCTAAAATTAACATTAGGGCATCAATAACAGTCCTACCACCCCTCACGCTTTAGCTGCAACAATCCTTCCCAAGGCTGCAATCACCTTTCTCCAGCACTCTTAAACCCCACACTGTCTTGTAATACCCCAACAATCACAACCAAGCCTAATGCACTCCTTGCTAGCCTTAACACAGACCTGTGGGTGTATTAGGGAGCGCAACTTGCTACAACAAGCCTATCCCTTGCTGTGACATCCCTTTCCAAGGGTGAAAGCCCCACAAAACAACACCTTTTCTCTTCTGCCCTCAAGAACAGGGTTGAGGCCCATAAGAAAACCTCTTAGCCTCCACCAAGGTGACCCAAAAACAAACCACTACTCTAGCAGCTTACTCGAGATTCATCAAGGAACTCATACCTCCTCCATGCTGTCTTCGAGCCTCCCTCTCTTGTTGCGGCCAGGGAAATTTCAGAGCTATCTTTCTTTCCTTTAGTTGTACCAAATGGATTCCTAAAATGAATCATCTCACCCTCTTTTTATAGGCTAAAGAGGGGCTTCACCAAATTAATGAAGAGACCCTTCTATTGGAGTTATGTACATCAAGCCTACATGACTTGTCAACCAATAATTAATTAGTCAACTTCAAAAATTAATTTCTCTCTAACAAGAACTCAGAATTAGATGATTCTCGTTGTGTTGGAATCGTCTCTCCGAGAAATATTATCCTCATCCATAATATGTCATAAGTCCATCATGGTTTTGGCCCAAATCATGATGGTTTCAAAACCCCCAAGCTTGGATCTCAAGCCCACAAACCCATTTGTGGCAGTTTGACCTCCAACCCTCGAACACTAGGGGTTGGAGTACTTCCCAAGCTACACAAAAATCAACACCCATGGCTATGAATGATGCTCTACAACTGTCTGAAGTCCCATGGCTCTCAATGCATCACCTATGGGTGTCAATATGTCCCTCTAAATGACCTGGACCCCACTTAAGTTGCCCAGACCTATAGATGGAACCACCTACCATAATCACACAATATCTAGTGCTGCAACTTTCATCATCATGTACATTAATCATTATTTCATCTAAGTGACCAAGCTTGAAAAAAAATGGGCATAATAACACTTTACATGTGGCTTCTCTTCCAAAATTGGGGCATTAGTCTCGAATGGTGTTTCCTCCCTAGGTAAGAGTTGTTAATAGATTACGTCATTAGGTGTTCCTATCCCCCAAAGAGAACTGACATGTCCTCAATCCACCTTTCAATCAATAGGTGCCAAGTGAGTAATAAGGGAATGAAGGGGGAAAGAAATCCATGGCCAAGTTCCATGGTCAAAGGGACCAACTATGATGGAATACCTCATCCTGGGTATATAGATGTGAGGAGGGAGCAATCGTGGATGCATGAGTTACCTTGAATTTTGTTTTTCCACCCCTCTATATTTCCTTTTAGCTTTTCTTGAATTTACTTTGTATTATTGCTCATAGCTCTAGGAATGAGAGCTTTCTTTGTATGATGTATAATAGTTATTTCCTCCTTTAGGATGGGAAATTCATTGCCCATTAGGGGTTGGGACAAGCAAGGGTTCCTTGTCCTCTATGATATAGGGCAACATTGGCCCATAAACCAGGTGATGGCCATATGATAGAGGTAGAGCTCATGCTTGTGTTTTTCCCAACGTGTTAATTTGTAAATCCTCACCATCCTTTTCATTTTCATTTTGTTTTTCTTTTGGCCATCATATGTTTTTATTTTTTATTTTTAGTTGCATCAACCTCCTAGCATGAATTTCCAGGCCCTACCCAATTTATAAGGATTTGTGGATGCCAAATCCCATTGAACCAATGGCCAATTTACCCGAAGAAGGGAGTTGGAATAGGGGCTCATAATGCAATATGAAAATTGGTAAGTATGGAATAGGGATAGATGGAGCTAAGCTATCTCAATCATGGCTTCCAAACTAGCGCCCCTTCCTAAAGATATGGGCCACTAGAGGAGTTCCCACTGGACTAGGATGAAAAATTAACCCCCCATTTAAGGTGAGGGAACACGACTACAACCATGACCCTTCTTTATTCCAAGTTGGCCTATAGTCCATGTTATAATGCCCAAATACAAACAAGCATAAACACTCAATTGCATAATTAATAAAGTACCTTGTGCTTAGAATCTCACCTTCCAACATGCGCTCTTGACAAATGGCCAAGTAAACATATGGCTGATGCATATGACATAGATATGAATGGAATGTTGAATAGGCTACAAAGTGAATCTTAGGTTTTGTTTGCTTCTAATTGGAAGATATGAGTAGGAAAATTTTTTCTCCTAGGGCTCACCCACTTTTGGTCGGTAACATTTGGCTCCAATTGGGGCATGAAATTATTGTAGAGCGCATGATCCATTTACTCGAATGGGGAGTTCATGAGAACTCCAACAATCTCCTAGGACCACAAATTTGTAACCTGCACATTACAATAAAACTATTTGGGAGCATGTGCATTGGGCATACTATAATCTCCAATGTTTTTCATGATAATAATAATACATACAAAAAGGTAAATCTATGCTAACTGCAAGTTTAATCTACTATGCAATCTAATCTAGCATGATGACATGATATGATGATGTTAGCTATGAAAAAGGAACCTGCAATGCATCCTACACTACCATGCATGAAATGTTAGATCATGTATCCAAGAAAGGGTGATACGATTAAATTTCACCAGATCAATGTAAAGCTCATCATCGAGTCTAGATATTTAAAAGTAATGTTCACCAAACTTTCCATGAATTTTCTTAGGGATGGGATGTTTTTTGACTAAAACTATTTCACTGACCATAAATTCCTACCTAATATTTTTAATCCATTGCTTCTTAGGTATGGTAAACTTAGTATTATGTCTCTTAATAAGGAAAACCTCTTGAGAATGAGGAAGCTTACTAGGCGTAGAATGGTTAGTAGGAGGAATTTGACTTTTGGTTCCAGGCTTTTGATTAGGATATGGGTAAGGGTCCATATCCTCAACATGATTTGGGACTTAATTTCTCTATAGAGAATGAATGGGGTCCAGTCATGATAAGGAATGGTGGCATATGATAGGTCCATTTTCAATTAGCCACCAATTGAGGCACCCCACTTCCCAAACAATAGAATTCCTCGTACATCAGTATATCAATAACAACAACATCCATGAGCATGGAAATAGCCATGTTAACAACTATAGTCACCTTTAAATCCTTAATGAGCCCATGTACATGAATGGACCTGGAATTAAAGCAACAAACATTTATATAATTATAGTAATATACACTTCTAATTGGTGCATAACCTTCAAAGGCATAATATTTTCAGAATCCCCCAAACCAAGCATGCAATTATGAACAAGTGACCTATTGATGGCTAACATTAACAAGAAAGGCTCTAGGGGTTGTCCTATCAAATTTCATGTTTTACAATACAATTGGTGGATCATCGAGCTCATCATCTAGCCCAAGATCCTTCTTTATTTTCCTTCGATGGGGAGCAAGCTTTACAATCTATTTTATGGGAACATGTACAATCATTTTTCCCACAACGCTACTAGCATCAACATCGAACTCAATTTCATGGTTTTTGGATCTGTACTTGGGTTTTTCTTTTGGAGGCTCTTTTTCTTGAGAAGGGTTAGTACTATAGCTCTTTTGGGCTTGTTTCTCATTCTTTTTGGAGTATTGCAATTTCTTAAATCTCCCACTATTTTCCATAGCTAACACGTCATCTCCTTGTTCATCTCTGAGTTTGAATTAACTAGGCTGTGGATGGACATAAGTATTCCCAAGCAAGATATTAAATGGGTGAGGTTCATCCACATTGTTGAATTTCTCGAGTTCCTCTTCCTCCTCATTTTTCTCACTAGAACTATTGTCTTGGGTCTCCTCCTCTTTTCCTACCATATTGGTTGGGGCAAGGGGATTGGGGACACTTTGTTGAGTACCTTAGTATCCCTCAATATTCTTCTTATAAGAGGACGTATTATTGTTAAATTGATTCTTAGGAGGATAATGTGACTTTTACCCCTTATATGTCTCAATACTAGTCAACCTATTCATGATGGATTTATAACCAATGTTGACATCTTCAAATAACTTTCCAACCCATTTGGCCAATGAAAAGACAACTTCCTCAAGTTGCATTGTTGCCTTTGATTTTAACTTGGTCTCAATCTTCCCTAGGATAGTTGAACATTTCAATGTGTGCATCATTTATGTTTTTTGCAACCTCAATAAGAGTTTATTTAGCATCAACCAAGGTCTTAGTGTTTTTATCTCTAAGAGAATATGTCAAGTGCCCACGAGATGATTTAATAAAACTTTCTAGGATAATGGTATCATTAGGTTTGAGTCTATCAGGGATTGTTGACACCTAATCCTCACGATTGGGTGAATTTATGTAAATAGTCAAATTAGGAATGTGAAGAGTCATCAGAAGATGAACTGAGCAGTCACACCCTTTTGTATATAACAATAGCCTACCTAATGAAATGAGATGAATCAGTTTTACTGCATATTGGAGTTACTACTTGGCCTGACATGGTATTAGAGCCAGCTCCTTGTTTTAGCTATTATGCTCCTGTAACTCCTATGTCCTGGCCTTTGCCTTATTCCAGCGCTGCTCTGCCTCTGCTTTATCCCCCTCTATCCTGAAATAACCTGCCTCTTCCATATTCCTTTCCAGTGCTACGCATCTGTCCATACTGTCCAGACAGAAGCGCTGTATGTTAAATTTTTTTTGAATAGCGCTGTCATGACTGACATGGTATATTCTGCGTTCAATGATCTCTACATTACTTTGATTCCTTAGCAATCGATGTTTCCTTGGATTACCGCGTTGGTCGATGTCTATGGTGCGTTGGAACGATGCTAGTGTGTGTTGTGCTTTTGAAGGGCCATGAATGCCATGAGTGGTGTATGTTGAACCCTGTTACAAGCACATTCACAAAAATCTTGTTCGTGTTCGAGCTTCCGTTCCCATAGAATCACTACGGCCAACCTTCCCATTTCCATCAGACCACGAACTTGGCCCATCTGCAGCTGCCCACTGCATTGAGGATTCATTGTGATGGATATATTCCGCTATCTCAGAACAGGTCTTCAGACCATTCAATAAATTGCGTGCTATAAAGCAGTCGCATTCACGTCCAGCAACAAAACACGTGCATTGTTGACTTCGACATTGACTCTTTGCACATTGACATCCTCGGAAACGACTCTTGTAGCCTTTCAAACACCTCCATTTTCACGTTGTCCTTCTTTCATCCGGTAACTAGGGCATTGGGAAACATTTCCTGGAAGAGATTCTTTCTATGGTGGCATTAAATTATACATGGTGAGAATTTACAGCGTTTCCTTGCATGGTCTCTATCCAAGATTTGTCTATTGAGACAGAATGTCCGCGTCTGGTGCCTTTAGGTATGGTGATTTTCACTAAAGAAAAGTGTACATTGCTTTCTCGTGCTTTGGAGGGAGGCGTTCTTCATTTCGAGTCTCGATGGTATATGCCATATATTTTTTTTTAAACGCTGAATGCCATACAGAAAGTATACTGGAAGTCTCGGCCAGAGGTTTTATATTTTTATAAATTTTCGCCGGATTTCAAAAAATGTGTTTGTTCACTAGATCATGGGAGCTTTTTGGCAGTCAATTAAAATTGGTCCGTGCTGAGACTGTATGTTTTTGCGTTGAACAAACTTTGTTTCAAGTATTGGATGCTCGGAGGCTGGTTTTCTGAAACAATTTTTTTAAAAATCAATTGTGCATGAAAAGTTACGCTGACATTTTACATGTGCTGAAGTTTTTAATGTTGTGCTGAAGTTTTTTTTAAACGCTGGATGCCACTGAAGTATTTTTATAGCTCTTGGATTTTACAATGCATTCAATCATATCTATGGTGGGAATAGTTCTCACTGGCAAGGAGAACTATCTTGAATGGTCCTGGATGATAAAACACACCCTCATCTTCAATGAGTTGTGGAAGGGAGTGTGTGTCGGAGAAGGAGACAATGACCC
>APFE030871890.1:0-10651 GCA_000404065.3 Pinus taeda
GAGAATTGCAAATAAAAGCACATCGTCCACAAAGAGGTTGTGCGATATGAAATTGCTCCTGCAAATCTTGACAGGCCTACATATGTTTTCTGAAACCGCTTTGTTAATGTGGATGCTGAGAGAGTTCATAGCCAAGATAAATAAAAGAGGCGAGAGGGGGCATCGTTGTCGAAGCCCTCTTTCAGCAAGAAAAAAGGGGGAAGGTATTCCATTGATAATAACTGCGCAGTTAACATTTTCTACGCACGACATAATCCACCGGATGGAATTAGGCCTCATTCCAATCTTTGCCAATAAACATCTGATAAAACCCTGGTCTAAACAATCGTAGGCCTTCTGTAAGTCGATTTTCAATATGGCCGCATCCAAAATTTTTGATATCATAGAGAACAGGCATTCCTGTGTATTGGCCACGGCATCCAAAATGTTCCACCCTTTTAGAAAAGCATGTTGGTCCTTGGTAAGGAAGGAAGCCAGAGTTCCTTTTATTCTTTCCGCAATAATTTTTAAGATGATTTTAAAAGATATGTTGCATAATGAGATTGGCCTAAAATCATGAAAGGAATCTACATCCACCTTTTTAGGAATTAGAGCAATCAAAGTGGATGTAGTAATGTGGTGAATGCTACCAGTCATTCTAGATGCTTCAACCATCCTTAATAGATCCTGTTTAATGATTTCAAAAAAATGGGTAAAAAATTCAATGGTCCAGCCGTCCGGGCCTGGGCATTTGTCCTTTTTAAAGGCATTCAAGATTCCATACAGTTCATTCTCTGTAACTAGCTGAAACAAGGACTCATTCTTTTCATCATCGAACATTTGAGGAACCAATTCGATACCCAAAAGGATGTCCTGGAATGTAGTTCCGTCCCCTCTACAACATTGACTCTTAAAATGTCGAACAACTTCCCTTGAAATGTCTTGTTGAGAGACGAAGAAACCCCCATTTCCATCACTGATCTTCCAAATGGTATTTTTCTCACATCTGGAATTTGCAAATTTATGAAATAATTTTGTGTTCCTGTCCCCTTCTTTGAGCCATATAGCCCTGCTTTTAAGCCTCCAAGTAGATTCTTCCTGCTTCAACAAAGTGTGTTTTTTCCTTTCGAGCTCCCTTATCTAGCATTTCGTGCTAAAGGGACAATAGTTGGTATCCATGGATTTTATAATGCTATCCAGCTCCCGTTGAGTATCCAGAATCGCCTGTTTGTCCTTTCTTTTGTCAATTTGCCATTCTTTTACCAGCTTTCTGACAGCCGCCATTTTGTCTCTAAAAGTCAATATCGGGGGAAGCATTGCTCTAGCAGATAAATCCTTCCAAGCGTTGGAGATGATATCATTAAAGGCAGGGTCTTCTAAACATGTTCTATTGAATTTAAAAGGGTACCCCTTCCTGTATCCCTTTTCTTGCCAATTGAGAAAAATTGGCCTATGGTCAGATACAAAAGCATTCCCAACCGAAGAAAAAGGCATACCTAGTTTGTCTATAATGCTAACATGCATTATAAATCGATCAATTCTTTTGGCAATATATGCCTTCTCTGCTCTACCATTATCCCATGTTGGCTTCATTTCCAATGGGACAATATCGACAAAATTTTTGTTCATAAGTTCAAACTTTATGCGGTCAGCAAGCGGATCCATTTTTCTGCAACATCCCCAACATTCATCAGGGCTTAATGTAACATTTAAGTCACCTGCAATCATCAAAGATTCGATATCAAAAAGATCTGATGCAAAAAACCTCTCCCAGAAAGGAATCCTAATCTTATAAGGCGCATAGGTGTTTAAAATATTAATGGGGAAGCCCTTTCCCTTGATATAAGCTGAGATCACAATGTTGGCGAAACACTTGTAAGCTTTGGCACAAATCCATTGGGGATCCCAAAGAGCTGCAAGCCCCCCGGATAGTCCATTAGATTTAGAGGCCACCAAGTGCCATGTTGGAAACATTTTTCTAAAATAAGAAATGGAGGCTTGTCTACTGTGCATAGTTTCCTGAATTAAAATTAATTTCGGCCGATCTGAGTAGAGGATATCCTTTAGCGCTAAGAATTTTAGGTCTGCGCCGAGACCTCTAATATTCATAGATACAATGACTGTCATTTTGAGGATTCTCCAGCCACGCTTACTCTAAGAGGCTGAGATTTCATCAAATCATAAATGGGAACATCGACCAAAGATAGGTTCCTCACCTCGCTGTCTGTAACAATAGACCTCCCCCTAAAATGTCTACTGCCCCCCCTGGTCTTCTTCCTCACAGTAATGTTCTTAGCAGAATCCGGGCTAATGAAAGGAGAGACATGCTCCGAAGGTTTATGGATGGTTAGTGGCTCCAACTCGAGAGATTTTCTGCTAAGGAGAAAGTCTAAATCGCTGTCACATAAATTAGCTGGAGACGAAACAGGGGAGTTAACAGGAGTGGCAGCCACAAGCAACTCTTTTCCTTTCTCAGAGGACAATAGGATTTTATCAGGAGTCGACGAGGAAGAAGAAATGGGAATGGGGAGAGACTCCAAAGGGAGATCCTTAAATTGAAAGGGAGGAGGGGAAGGAACGGCAGAGTCACCTCTCGGTTTCGGAATGGGCGCACATTGAAAAGCTATGGGACTCTTCATCATAGGTCGATCAAACTTTAACCGGCTACTAGGTCTAACATCAGGATTCTGAGAGAAGGCTTGTGATGATATCTGCGGGGAAGAGGAAGATTTGAGCGCCGGATTATTAGGATGCTGATCATCCAACAGATCAATCGCCGATAAGCTGTCAGAAGAAAAATTTGACCTCGCCTTACGATGAAAAACTCTGCATTTTGGAGCTAGATGCAGAGGACAATTTTTAATGAGGTGACCTGTCTTGTGGCATGCGACGCATCGGAAAGGATGCCCCAAAAGTCCAATCTTTGATTGATTTTCAAAGCTCTCCATGTAATATCAATGTGATCTGGATATCCCCCCCTATAGGCCTTCTCAATGAGAATCCACACGATTCTTTATCTTTCTCGCCTAAACACCATGGATCTACATAGACAAATCTGCCAATTGAGTTGCCTATCTCTTCGAGAATCTCCTTGGACCACATTTCCAGGGGTAGATTTGGGAGTTTTACCCAAATCAGGTTATTAGCGGGAGTGTTTTTCAACAGATCATACTCGATATACCATCTATAAAGAGCGAGAAAACTCCTCTTAAAAACCCAAGGACCTTTAAGGATAGCTTCGACATCGGTGACATTTAAAAAGTGAAAGCAATACCACTCCTTCATGAGATTAGAGATAATGGGAGTGTATCCTATCACTGGTTTCTAATGGACAACAATCCACTTCCTCATCTCGACATCGTTCATTTCCGGAAAGTGCCACCTACCGACCAAGGCAAGGTTCTGTAAGCTTTCTATTCTTTCAAAGAGATGAATGTTGTCCAACTTGATAACAGAAGGAGGGGTTGTGGTTTTGACAGGATTCCGAGATTAATTATAGCGGTTCGAATGATCGAGGGAACCCTTTCCCTCCTGAATAGAGCTTGTTCTCCCTCGGGAAGACCTAACATCCTTCTCCCTATCAGCACCATGCAGAGACAGTTTAATGACCACATCATTTAGGGTTGATTGCCACCCCTCGGAAATCGTGTCGTTTGCCCAAGCCCTCTTAGCCATCAGAGTGGCCTGAATCAGCGCCTCCATGGCCGACGCATCAGACCCACCGTCCATGCGCCTCCAAAGTGAACTACTCCTTGGAATAATAGTCGGGCCACTTATCAAGATTATATTTCCAAATCTAATTAGTACAAGAAATTAAACACTGACAGACTAGCCACTTGAGAGAAAATATAAATGCCGGGAGGGGGGAAATGAATGAGGATGGGATCAAACTGACACAAGGACATACGGCTCGAAGAATCGAGAAGACGCCAAGTTGACAGGGGATGATCTTCCAGAAAACGAGGCAGGTACAAGCCCATAAGGACTACCACTGGGCCAGAAAGCAATAACTGAGGATGACGACACCGCACCGGAAAATTGACCAAAAATGGATGATCCTAGAAGTTCAAAAATCCTCCAATACAAGACAGGACGAAAAAGGACACCCACCCCAATCCCGAAGAAAATATTGAAAAATTCGATCAGAAAATAACAGAGGGCTTCGGACCCGAAAAAAAATTCCGATCCGGACAAAGTTCCCGGAAAAGGAAGGATCAATGAGCTCCGAGCATTGAGGTTTCCAGGGATACCAGAGCCGAGACTATAGAGAATGAACCTAGGAGGATGGGGGATCTTGACAAACAATACAGTAACAATATACCTCAACGATACACCACCAATCTCTGAATCTAAACCTTACGTCTGTGCATGGCTTGTAAATAACAAAATACCTCCTCAGTTTTTGAAGGACTGCCGAGAACATTGTGAGGATAACGAGGAGAAGAAAAACATACTAAAAAACATGCTCAATATTGACATTCCTTTCCATAAAAGACCAGGAAAGGAAATCTCGTTCTGTACATGAGCCAATCATAGACTAAGCCATGACAACCGCACCAGTTCTAGAATAGAAACTATGTACCGATACTATATTATAGAAAAACAAAACTAGAGATGAAACAACTATCCATAACTACACCATGATTATAATTCCAACGCACTGGTAACAAAATTCCTATATACTGAAAATAACACAGCATATAAGGAAGATAGAATTATTGACGTCTAGCTGAACGCGTGTCGAGGGGAAAGCGAGAGCACGAACATCGTCGACATGCAGGAACACAAGAGATACTTGGAACCAGAGACGGAAACAAGAACTTTAGTGTCGCAACTGTCCAGAAAACATAGTCTGGCCAGCCAGGAAAACATAGAACAGGGCCAAGAGGCAGATTAAATGGTGCAAAAGAGGTTTTTGCTGGCTCCGAAGATAGAAGAGGTAAGAACAGGTGCCAAGAAGCATCCTGCATGTCGATGGGAAAAGAAACAACTAGCATCCCGACAAGAAGGAACGTGGAGCCATGCATTGGTCCACTGCAAAGCGACTGGCTGTGGTTGGTCGGAACAACGGTTGAAGATCGATGGTTATTGGATGAGCTCGGCTCGCTTCCCTGCTCCGGCACACGCTCCTCTCATCTCAGATCTTAATTTTTTGGTTCAGGGTCATTTTATCTTTACTTCTATATTGGGGGAATATTTAATATGAAAGAATAAAATGGTGTAATAAATTAGATTGATTTGAAATAAAAAAATATGATCTTAAGCCTTAAAAAGAAGGGAGGGTGATACACCTAGTATTCATCAACCCATTATTTCCTTGTCCTTATTTAGAAACCAAACTACCTTAAAAACTAATTCAACCCTAATTCATCACTATTTATTTCATTATTTAAAATACCAAATTCCTAATGTTAAACCTAAATAAATAAATATAATATTAATATACTATATTTAAATATAAATAAATAATATATACTAATTTGATGTATTAATTATGAACTAGGATCAAATTAAAATTTATTTAAAAGGAGCTTAAAGGAGCCATTAAATTTAAATTATGATTTACTTTAAGAGGAGACCGCATCTGCCAAAGTTTAAAGCGATGAATGAATATATTGAATTTCTAAACACTGAATTTATTGATTGTGTTTTCATCAACTATTTACGAAAGTAGTAAGCCGGAGTTTACTTGCTTCACGCACGCCTAAATCAATTGGTTGTGTTTTGATCAACTATTTTCTAAAATAGAAAGCCGGAGTTTACTTGTTTCACGGTTTAAAGGACGGTTTTTTTAAAATTCGTAAAGTTTTGGTAGAGATTAGTTTGAATATCTAATTTGAGCCGCATTTTATGTATGTTAATGATTTGTAGTTAAAAATGTATTTTAGACATTAAAAGTTTATGGGATATCAACCCCAAAATTCCAAAGAAAACTTTAAAAGATAAAACATAATACAATAGTTGGACCAGGCCAAATAAAATTCGAAATTAACATTCCTCGTCTCCTGCACAGAATTCCACTGGCACTCTCGCCATCGGAACTCGAGTGGGTATGTGATTTATAAATAATGTGAATTCACCGAATTCATTCACATGAGCAGTTCGTTCGTTATGATTTGTCGAATGACTTTTACGACCTGAAGATTTATTAATTTGTCGAGTTTCGGCGTGAGGGAAGTCAAACTCCGAAAATAACCGCTTTGCGCGGTCTATGGAGGTTACAATTTCGTCTGGATAGTCATTTTTCATTCAATCTCTTTTTTTTTTCAAAACGCCTGATCATAAGAGTGTTTAATAGTATGGAAGTTACAATTTCGTCTTTTTTATCCCATATTTCTTTTCCTTCAAAAACCTTGATCAGAAGAGTGTTCAATAGCTTTTCGCGTAGAAATGAGTTTGCCACAATAAAAAAAAATTAATGCAAAACCATTGTAATTCAAATTTCCCAAAATTTCTACTATATTTTTACCAAAACCATGCCAAATTTTCTGCTAGTTTGCAGAAAAAATAGTGGCTCGATAGACTAACTCTTTTCCCAACGCAATGTATTCATGAATACGTTATTCAGTACGCCCAACGCAATGTATTCATGAGTACGCTTATTAAGTACGTCTGGCACGAATAACTATTTGTTCAATGTACATATTCAAGATTCCGATCTCTTCGGTAAGATTACGTACGATAATTCGACTTTCCGCAGCAAGTGCAAGTGTTGCTTTGCTAAATTTATTCCATTTTTGCCATATTTTATACGTTCAGCTGAAATTCCCGCATGTGATCTGCTTCCGGGGTTATTATGGCTGTTGTACAGAGAAAGTCATTATTTAATGTGCTGGAATTGAAGTATAGTGTCCGGGTCCCTGAGGAATTTTACAGTGGAGTGGAAGTTTAGTATGTTCGGGGATTTTTACAGGGGTTGGAATTGAAGTTGTGTGTGTTCATGGCGACCCCCAAGAAACACATTGAAAAGATCAGGAAAGATAAGTTCTGCATCGGGGCGAAGGAAAATCCACTTACAGAAGATTTACACAAAGCAGTGAAACAATTATCTGCTGAATTATACACCAAGGATGTGCATTTTCTTATGGAGCTCATCCAGGTAATTAATGAGTTTCAAATTTTGTCATCATTAATCTTATATGTTTTCTCTGTTTTCATGGTAAGATAAGTGTTTTGATTTGGGGGCAGAATGCGGAGGATAATGACTATGCACCAGATGTGCAACCTTCGTTGGAGTTCGTCATCACAACAGAAGATGTAGCTGGCACAGGCGCTCCTGCGACCTTGCTGGTTTTCAACAATGAGATTGGATTTCAGAAACATAATATTGATTCTATATGCAGCGTGGGACGATCCACCAAAACGAATAACAGGGAAGGTGGTTATATTGGAGAAAAAGGTATAAACTATTAGTGTTTGTCACTATGTTCCTCCAGTGAAAAATATATTTGCTTTTTATTATTTTTTTATTGTTTTGTCGAATTTAGAATTGAGCGCAATTATATGATTCTCTGTTTTGAAAGGAAAATTATTGTCTTCATTTTAGGTATCGGATTTAAGAGCGTTTTCTTGGTCACAAGCCAGCCTTACATTTTCAGTAATGGATATAAGATAAGATTCAACGAAATCCCCAACTCTGATGTCAATATTGGATATATTATCCCCGAGTGGATAGAAGATAGGCCGTCCACTGCACAACTCCAAGAAATTTATGGATGCCAGCTTCCCAATACTGTTATAGTTCTACCCCTACGTCCCGAGAAGGTCGAAGCTGTAAAGCAACAGCTCTCGAGTATTCATCCTGAAGTTCTCTTGTTTATGTCTAAGATAAAGAAGCTCTCAGTCCGTGAGCTGAAACATTCTGATCTTAACAAAATTTATACAATCTCTGTTTTACGAGAAACTGACCTTGGAAGTTCTGGGAGCAATGACAACGAATCCTTCATTCTGCATTTGTTAGCAGAAGAAGACCGATTTTCGACTACACGAAGCAGTTATTACATGTGGAGGCAATGGTTTCCCGTGGAAAATGAGTATAGGGTTGAGCAGAGGAAATATATTGGAAAATGGGCTATTACATTAGCTTTTCCGATGGGAAAACGCTTTAAATGTGGAAATATGGTAGATGCGGGTATCTATGCTTTTCTTCCCACAGAAATGGTCACTGGATTTCCATTTATTATACAAGCAGACTTTCTACTGGTTTCATCAAGAGAAAGCATCATTTTCAATAACAAATGGAACCAGGGAATCCTTAAGTGTATCCCGTTGGCATTTTGTTCGGCATTTCGTTCTTTGATAAGTGCCAATTCACCTATACCTTCAAAAATTTGGATTTTTGGGTACCTTCCATGTGACATTCCTCATTATCCACAGCTCAGACAAGTTAGAGATGCCATTCAGGTTCAATTGAAAACCGAAGATGTGATTTTATGCGACGTCAGCTTTGCGGGTAAAAGTTTATGTAAGCCAACAGAAGCTCGGACAATACTCCCAGCTTTTAAACGCATTCTAGAGAGAGCAAGTGAAGATGGTCATCAACAAAGCGAACAAGCCCGTCTGTTTTATCGTAATGTACACATAGTCCATCCTCTCCTTGATAAAGAAGAGTTTTATAATAGTTTAAACTTCTTGGGCGCAATTCACGTTTCTTATGCTTGGTGTGTTCCTTGTATTCGGTCGTCTGTTTGGTTGGAAGGGCTTTCTGAAGATTTGTACGTTGAACTGCTTTGCTTTATTGCTGAAAATTGGAAGGGACTTTCAAGTTACCTCCAGGAGGTACCTTTGTTGAAGTATGTAAGTTCCTCCAACAATACAGATTTGGCAGGTGTGTCAAATGTTGCAGTCCACACTAGAATTTATCTTTCATCAGAGTCGCACATAACTTGGCTTGCAAAATGGTCTGGTGAGCTTGGAAGTGCCGTCGATTTTTTCTCCATGCCCGAATCTACTCAGAAGGAAATTATAAATCTGGATGCTAAGAAAGGTGAGAAATTGTGTGAGTGGTTCAATCAGTATCCTAAAATTACAGAACTCTCCGTCTCAAATTTTGCAGAGCGGCTCCTCGATGTAGTAAAAGAATCGAAAGACAATCATCTTTCTATCACGACTGCACATTTTTTGTACTATTCCCATGCAAATAACTACATCTTGCCCAGACAGCTTACCAGTCTTTGTAAGAATATTCCCATAGTAGTTGAAGGTGGGCATTTGATCAAAGAACGACGCTCTCAAAAGTTTCTTCTGCCTCCATCAATCAGTAACTGGGCCAAGTTAATGGGAAAGAATCCCTGGAATATGGACGTTGCAGCACTTTCTGAAGATTACCTTATTCTGCCACCTTGTGCATGTTGGAATTTTATGGTGAATTCCATAACACAAAACATCCCAGAACAACTCTATGATATGATGAAATTTTCTGCTAAATTCCTAAACAAACAGTCAACACAAAACTGCTCTGCTTCAGCACAAAACACTGAAAATTTTCGTTTTCTGGACTTGGTGTTGCAGCAACAGGATTCTGGTGTTGCAGCAACAGGAAAAATACTCTGTTTCTGTTAACACATAAAAAACAGAAAAACAGAAAAACTGTGTTGCTGTAACTGGTGTTGCAGCAACACTGCTCGTGGTGTTGCAGCAACTGGAAACTGGAAACTGTGTTGCTGTAACTGGTGTTGCAGCAACGCGATTTTGACGTCAAGTCACTCGGTGTAACGACAACACGATTGTGACGCCAAGTCACTTTATGGGCGTCAAAATTATTTATAAATTTACAGTGAGATAATTGATGCTTGGTGTAATAGCAACTAAAACAAGGGCGTCAAATCACTAATAAACTTGCAGAGTGAAATCAAAGTGTTTTTGACACTTGGTGTAACAGCAATTTAAAATCAGCAAAACAGTAAACTGATGAACTGTAAACTTGTATTTATGAACAATAAGCAAGCTGATACAAAAACTTAGCTGTTACGAAAGAGGAACGCTTCAGTTCCAGAAATCGATTTTCTATCTCAGAAAATCGCAGGTTCAGCACTTGCTGTGCATTTACAGAAGAGACACACTCTGTTCTTCTAACCTTCTCTCATAAACAAAAACAGAACTGCTGTTCAGAAATCTTTTGCACTGCCTGATTAATTAACAGAACTGATGTGCGTTTCCATTTATAGGAAAAATAAAGATCTGAATTAAACTATAAACTAAGCAAAAAATCTGCTGATCTTTATCTCTGTATTTATTGCAGAAGACGGTGATGCAAGGCGGTGATGCCTTTTCAGCGAAAACAAGTCGGTTGTCTGCAGGGGATTTAATTCTGAATTTAATGCTCAAAATATCAGTGGACTTTTGCGGCACCGAACAATCTGAAATTAATTGCTGAAAATCAGATTTTGGTTCTGTATTAATTGTTTGCAGTTGGAATTAAATTCCAACACTTCCCCTTAATTTCAACTGCTGCATACCCAAGCATTTTCTGAAATGATCAAAACCTTTCTTTGGCAATGGTTTTGTCAAGATGTTAGCCAGCTGATCCTCTGTTCTGCATAGCTGCAAAACAATCTCACCATTGTTAACCAATTCACGTATGAAGTGAAATTTGGTATCTATGTGCTTTGTTCTTTTATGAAAAACAAAATTTTTAGACAATGCTATTGCTGAGCTATTGTCACAGTAAATG